>CANNZV010001778.1:0-129729 GCA_947561585.1 Caprella mutica | reverse complement strand
CTCTAATAATAATCAAAGTGTTTGAATAAATAATCAATTAATGGAACGGTAAATTACAGGTAAGAGAGTTGGAAAATGGAAGACTAAGTAGGACCTGCAAGACTAACTGTAACTTTTATTCTCTGATAATTAATAAATAATAAATCCTTTTTTTTCAAGTAATTATCATTTATAATGCAATAACAACATCCATTTGCATGACTTTTATTATTTACACGTCGGTCAGGTGTAAAATTAAATATGAAACTATTATTTAAATATTAAATTTGTTTACAAATGCCGTCAAAAAGGATGACATTTTAATATGTTAATTTCATAGAAATTATAAAAGTTTAATCTATTTATTAATTAATATCCATGCCTCAGCTTTTACTCCAATATTTTTACATGAATTTAATTAATTTATTGAGTTCATTTATTGAACTGATATCAAATTAATTTGTTGAAAATTAAGTGCTTCTCTACAGGGTAAACGTGCACTATATGAGTGGCTCAGAATTTTCTCCAACTGAAGAATAGACCTTCAGGTTTTATGATTACCAATTGATATACAGGGTGACCCACAAAAAAGTGTACCTAACTTTGAATTAATATAAATATTGTATATAAAAATAAATAGATATTAGAGTTCAAGCAAAAGAAGAATGATACATTTTTAATTGTATACATTATATTCATCTTGAAAGGATTAGTAGACTCTGCGTTGACAATTTTTTTTTATTATACTCAAGCTTTCAAATTGATATCCAATTCATCATCAGGAGAAGTACATAAATTAAAAAGAAAAACCAATGCCTAATATTATCATCTGAAGTAAATATGATACCGACCTACTATATTACAAAAATCTATTAACTTTTAAAATAAATTACCAATTCTAGAATTAAATAAAAATTGAAAAAATTATATGCTAAATATGAAATCAATAGAAATTAAAGTAAAAACTTCTAAAAATCCCATTAAAAAGTTAAAATAAAGAGAGGAAAGATGAACAAAGAAGTGACACAATAACAGACAAAGAAAACAGTGAAGTAGATGATCTGAATCTTTACAATTACAACCATCCTCAAATTATTTCATGATATTACACCATTTCTAATTCCTACACTCAACCTCTGTAAACAAAAATAGAACAACTCTACCTATTATATTATTATACAAATGTATTTTTATTTTAATGTATTTTTATTTTTATTTTAACATTTTAATGCATTTTTTTAGGAGTTTTTGCTTTAATTTCTATTGATTTCATATTTAGCATATAATTTTTTCAATTTTTATTTAATTCTAGAATTGGTAATTTATTTTAAAAGTTAATAGATTTTTGTAATATAGTAGGTCGGTATCATATTTACTTCAGATGATAATATTAGGCATTGGTTTTTCTTTTTAATTTATGTACTTCTCCTGATGATGAATTGGATATCAATTTGAAAGCTTGAGTATAATAAAAAAAAATTGTCAACGCAGAGTCTACTAATCCTTTCAAGATGAACATTCCGTTGAGTTTGAACCTTTTCTCTCACATTATATTTATTTATGAGATCAATATTTATATTATTTCAAAGTTAGGTACACTTTTTCGTGTGTCACCCTGAGTAAGTTAACTAATATTTATTAAATACTATTTTCTAATGTGATCGAAAATGTTGAACCGTCCGATAACTCGGAACTTACCCTAATGACTATGTTTTACAGTAGACTCTGACTCTACAATTTAATGCACTATTAATTTATCGTACAAAGTGACACAGAGTTTGGATTAGATTGTGAAGGAGTGAAATTGTTATTGCAGTGTTAGAGTGCAGAGAAAATTGAGATAAAATTATTGCAGATAATTAATTCGTAGGAGACATTTTATTTGTATGTTACTCATGTAGACAGGGTAAGTTACGAATTGTCGGATGGCTCCACATTTTCGGTCATATCAGAGGAAAGAATATACTGTTATAGTTTGATTTCACTTTTTGTTTTAATTAGTTTCCTGTTGCACGAAGGTATTATGGATACCAATTAGAATGTTAAATTATTATACCAATTAGAATGTTAAATTATTATACCAATTAGAATGTTAAATCATTATACCAATTAGAATATTAAATTATTATACCAATTAGAATGTTAAATTACTATACCAATTAGAATGTTAAATTATTATACCAATTAGAATGTTAAATTATTATACCAATTAGAATGTTAAATTATTATACCAATTAGAATGTTAAATTATTATACCAATTAAAATGTTAAATTATTATACCAATTAAAATGTTAAATTATTATACCAATTAGAATGTTAAATTATTATACCAGTTAGAATGTTAAATTATTATACCAATTAAAATGTTAAATTATTATACCAATTAAAAAGTTAAATTATTATACAAATTAGAATGTTAAATTATTATACCAATTAGAATGTTAAATTATTAAAATATTAAATTTTTTTTGGTTTCTTATATTAACGAAAATGCGAAACTGTCCAATGATTCGCAAGCCCCCCTAACTATATTGTAAATAATGTAGTGTGTCGATAACATTTTATTCATTGTGAATGTTGCTTTATTTAATGGGTATATCACATTTTACAGAATATCCATTCACTTCAACAATCTAATGTTATATTGTTTTCTTTCGTCTGCCAATTTGTTCTTCGTATAGACTTTTGTGTCACTTTATCTTGTTTTAGGGTCAGCGGTTGATTCCACAGACCTTCAAAAAAAGAATACTACTAAAGTAAAAATATCAATAATTGTATAGGGTAGAACCGGGAGCATTCGGACAGAGGGATGGTTCGAACAACTCGTTTATACATGTTTATAATTGTTGGAACTACCTCTTATTGCAACTGAATGTGTACGAGGTGTTACCCGTCAGCTATTTGAAAGATCCAATGGGGAAATGTAGTATTTCGCCCCTGAGGGTAATTTACTGTTTTCTTCAATATTGATGTAATTTTTCGTGATTTTATTAGATCGTGTGTGGACTAAATGAATATGAAACTGATTCTCAATCTCAAAGGTATGAATTATATCAATATTTTATGTTATGTTTGGTGTGTTAAAAAATAATACAAATGAAATTATAAAATTGGTGATGTTTTTAATTTTGAAGTGCCATTTGTATAATTCATTGAAGTATTTCATATTAAAAAGGACATTCTAAACTATTTTAATTGGCATAGCATTCGTTTATAAGATTAGTTGCAACTTTTAATATTAGTGTATTTATTTGACAGTTTGGCGATCGTATTCATGCCTTTTCATTATAAAAGGAAAACTGACAGAGGCCGTAATGAAGAAGGTATTCAAAAAACATTTGATGAATTCCAAAAAGGTTTATCTGTCAGAAAAGCTGCTATAATCGGAGATGTATAGCAAGATCTACACTTATGGACTGTACTTTAAACATTCGATGAAATATTTAATATGTGATTTACTAATTTTGGTGAATTCCAAGAAAAAGGAAATAGTTATACCCAAAGTAAAAGGATATAGTTATTCCATTTGTTTTTGATATTTAGCTATTAAATATAAGGATAATTTCGCAGTGATTACTCATGTGCTATCTATATTTCTTACATTTTGTCTTATAACTTTCGAATGAAGGTTTAAACTGTAAAACAGTCTTAATACAAATTGAAGTAAAATGATTTATCTACATACAGAAATATTTATATAGTTAAATTCGAATTAGTTTACGAATTATTCATTTTTCCCCAAAAGTGTCCGAATGCTCCCGGTTCTCCCCTAGTATTTTTTACATTAATGAAAGTATGCAACTGTCCCATAATTCTTCGACGACAAATAACCGCGAATAATTTTCTAGTCCATCTAACAGACATTCATGTTAGACGAAGCGTGTAGAAATGACCGTAAAACTTATCCAATTAGTGGTCAGAGACTCTAGAAAGAACACGTGGAACATTATAATCGTGAAAAACATAATATAATTGCCTTTAATTAGAGTTTTATTTACTACACTTGAAAGAAAGGAAATTAAGGTAGACAGATTATGGTGGGCCATACAAGATTATAGTGGGGACAAAGAAGGTTAGAATAGCGGGCTAACTATGATTAGGAGGAGACCATAGAAGATAAGGTGGGGCCCAAGTTATACTTCTATGTCCCAACCTTAAATCTCCTATGGTTTCTTGTGAGTGTTCGTCTCAATTGCATTTCTCAGAGACATTCTCTTGTAAGTTGTGGAATATCATCGCCTGCAAACTACCTAACTATTGCTCATATTATTGAGCAATTTTGAAGGTGCAGTATTCGAATGAGGTACGTGAGCTTCGAATAAACTTTTGAAACTCATATTGAATAGCAATTCAGTTATTCAATAAGAATAAGAGATAGGTAGTATTATTTTGAACAACCGTCATATCTTCATAGTGAAATGAGTTAACAGCTAAGTCTGAAAATAAATAAGTGATAGAGCGTTTATTTTGGTTATGGTAAATATTGACCGTATGTTTTCGTATGGATTTTTTATATACATTTTTTAGTAAATAGTAGTATAAGTACTATAAAGTATAAATTTTTTATTATCATTAGGATCAGTAGCCGCCGAGAATATCCGACGAAACACAATATGTTATAGGTGTTTTGAATTTCTGAAATTAGTGTAAAATAATATAGATTGCCGTTTGAGCATAAAGCAGAATATGGTGAAAAGACAATTAAAATTATATTCTTGAATTCCAATTCATTTATAGTTGTTGGACATGATTACAATTCATATCATTCATTAAAGAGAATTATTGCATGTCATTACTAAATGAGACAAATGAATGTTTATGATTATTTCAATTACTTAAATCCCTTGATCATCTGGATATAATGTTATCTTTTGTATAAAACTTTATGATGACAATGAACATGATTAATTATTCTGATTGACTGTAAATCGCTTACATAATGTATCTACTTATATTCTATAATTCATCAAATAATACCTATAATTGATTATAATGTTTAACATTGAACAGATGAAACGAACATATTTGTATTGACTGTAAATAGATATTGCATGAATGTTCTTCACCGCAAGAGTTCATCCCTAGTGGAATATTATTTGTATTGACTGTAAATAGATATTGTATGAATGTTCTTCATTGTAAGAGTTCATCCCGAGTGGAATATTATTTGTATTGACCGTAAATAGATATTGTATGAATGTTCTTCACCGTAAGAGTTCATCCCGAGTGGAATATTATTTGTATTGACTGTAAATAGATATTGTATGAATGTTCTTCACCGTAAGAGTTCATCCCTAGTGGAATATTATTTGTATTGACTGTAAATAGATATTAGGTATATGAATTGTCTTCACTGTAAGAGATCATCCCTAGTGAAATATTATTTGTATTGACTGTAAATAGATATTGTATGAATGCTCTTCATCGCAAGAATTCATTCCTATTGGAATATTATTTGTATCTTCTTCCATAGACGAATTATTTTGCTCTTCACGATTTTTATTACAATATAGAAAGGCTTAAAAGATAATCTGTATACTTTTTATCATTCAGAAATATCTGCATCGTTGAAATACTTCATTTCAATCGAACACTCAATTCAGTCGTATAGCTTTGAAGCCATAACAGTTCGACATTCTTTATTTGTCTCAAAAACATATAACGATTTTCATAGCAACGTGCTGTTATGATAGGAATCCGCACTAAAACGTCTAAAGTTAGTCAGTAGAACTCACAAAAAACCATTCACTGAACTTTTCAAACAGCAAACAATTGTTTCGTAGACTTTTTAGAAGCTGTGTGCTCCACCCAATAAGATAAAAATGTTAGTTAAGTTTGTTTAAGTACATGAGAAAAAAAATTGAGAATCCTTTCTGTAGCTCATTTAATGAGCATATTATTTTATTATTTGTGATAAGTGAAATAGATGAACTGTTATACTGTTGAAATCTCCAGATTAACAATTGATTTATCAATTTTATACTTTTTTTAAATGTATATACTTTTATCGTGTGAACATCATCGATTTTTCCTTTAATATCTTATAAATTTCATACGATTATTATGAAAATAATTAATTATGACGCATGAATAATATTAATTAGTTTTGGTAGCTATTTTTTCCCCATTTTACTGCATAACCTAAACCTTAGAATATTTTATTATTATTACAAAACAAAAAGCGATATTAACTTCCTTCATTTGTTTGAATTACCAATATTTTTTTTGTAAGTTTTAGTCGCACAAAGTGTAAATAATAAGAATACATGTTTACTTTCGCAAAAGAAATATTCACGGAAGTTATTTCATTCCACCGTCAGAATATTAACCTCTTACCATGCAAACGAGTTCGAACTTCGGACTTTTTCAATTTACAAAATGTACTATCGTCCAAATTAGTAGCCTGTGTACCGTCCATAATACTATTGCTAGGTAGAAGGTTCTTCCAGTGTGCTTAACAAGATAGTACTTTACTAACCATTTCATCTCAACTGCCATAAAATATTGAATAAAATTTCAGCTTGCAAACCACAGGCAAACCTGAAAAATGCAATAGAGAGGCACAACTCAATTAATAATCACTTATGAAGAATATATTAAAAATATCTACGGAGATCACACCGAATATTTTATTTACTCTTTTGCAATTATTTTTCAATTTTTCAATTTTTTCGGTACTCTCAGAACCAGGAGCATATATCATTGTTCTCTGCAATGAAAGACTCTCAAATGACTTCCTAAATATTCAAGGTAGAAATTATATAAAACTTGTTATGTTGTACACAGGCAAAGATTGTGAATAAATAAAACGGCTAATGTATTTTTACACATTTATAAAGATACTCAGTTCAGCAAACATTTGTTAGGTAAATAATCTAGAGGAGGGTATTTGCTTCGTATAACTAACGAAATGTCAGTCTGATGCAAGCTAGTTAATGACTCAAAATGTGGAATAGGTCACACCGTGGCTGTAACAGAGGTATTAGCATATATCAAAAGAACAAATATAAGAATAAATAACTAGGCCTTTAAATAGAATACAAATGTCCATGTATATACAAGAAAGATATACATTTACAAATACTACAAAAGATAAATACAAAATACATTTACCTAGATGGTATTTAAGGAATTTTTCATAGAGTTTTTTATATTTAGATAAAATAAACAGGAGGTAATCAATTGTATCATTCAGCATCCATCAGAAACAAATATCATGACTCATAAATAAATATATTGATACATTTAGATTGAAATTGAATCGATATCAAAGTAAATAAAATCTTCGATGCAATCTCCGTAGATTTAATTGGAAATATAAAAATCAATATCATTTCATCGTCTCCCATTATAAAGAAGAAATGGATAAAATAAATATTTGAAATCATTTAGTTAGTAATAAAAGCTCGGTAACCCTTGATATAATATAGTATATTTTTAAAGACCCTATTCTTTCATTTAAAACAATAACAAAATTTTAACAAAATATTTACTTTAATGAAGCTCCCTTTTATCTCATAGAATCATTTTGTTTGGCCATGTTCGTGACATCAGTCTTCTCCGGACATCTTTTCAATTAGGAATACAAAGGACTTCAGCAACAAGAAGATGATAGGAAAATAAATTTATATTATCTAAATTATCATGATATTTATACGATAGCTTTATTGCGCATATATATAACACATATCTACATTATATACACATTTATGTATGATTAAATTTGTTTGTATTCCATGTATACTGTAATACAAATTCAACTGAATGTACACAATTATACATAATATTATATTCACATACAACAACATATACTATATTTGTATTTTAGAAAATTTTGAGATTTCTATATCATGATTAAATTTACTAATTATGACGTCACTCGTTGACTTCCAAATGAAAATTTTCAAAAACTCTTTAAATTTTTTATACATCCCTATTATTTGGCACGCAGTGAGAAAATTATGGTGGGGCCAAAGTCGGTCTAGAGACACACAACCTTCTATGGCCCCACCATATTCCTTTAACGTAAAATAATTTGAAGTACACAATCTAAAAATATTAAACTAGCTGTACTGCAATATATCATTTAATGAAATTTCATTATTGATTCATTTTCTCTTCAGTAAGTTAATACGTTTCCTTAATAATCAATTTATTGTGTCTTCATTCAGTCTATGAACAATTGAAGAATGTTTCTATAGCCTATTCTTACAATAGTAATGGAGTATTAGTTTACTGTGTTGGAGGCAGGGAATCCATTCAATACTTTATCTTTGTAATATGTTATTTATTGATATTCTGGTCTTTGCATTCTCATTTTGACTTGTTGGGTAAGTTCTTAATTATCGGTCAGTTCCACATCTTCGGACATATATAAAAAAATGATATAATAATAATAATTTCCCTAGGATTGGTTGAGTTTTTCTTCTTTTTCTTATATGACCGAAGATGTGGAATTGATCAATAATTCGGAACTTACCTTAACTAATTAATTAAAATCACGGTAGATAGAATAATAAAATAAATGATGGGGATTTTATAATAAATATCAATTAAAGTAAGGATCAATTGGCAAATGTACAGTAATCATAAAATACAATTTTTTAAATGATTGATCATTCATTTCAATACACATTAATATCTTATTAATTTTATAAATAATTTTAGGTTATACTGAAAAATCATACACGATTTGCAAATAATAATTTAATATATATAACATTATTGTGATACAGATATAATTAGATACTGTATCACACGATATTGTATCACAACTTTTATTGTATGATAATCCTATTTACAATTCATATCTCAGATTAAAGTCAGTTTTTCTCTCGGAAATCCTTTTCATCCAGTCTTATTTCTTACCTAATATTTTTTTAATCTTTCAAATATCTTTCTTCATTTTAAAGAAAACACATGACTGGTCCAAATAGTTATTTTCCAGGCAATTAAGCGGAACATTTCATCATTGTATATACATGATGGGAATCTTCCTGTAGATCAGTTTTCTTGGTTAATGGTAACACGCGTGAAATAACCTCGCTAGCGATTCGTTTTCAATATTAATAGCATCGCACATCTTATATATGAGGCGATACTTCAGACCTTTCTCTCTCTCTCTCTCTCTCTCTCTTTTCTCTTTCGAATAATGCCTCACTATTCGATTGCTATTAATTTTAATATGAAGCGAAGAAAACTGCACACAATTATTATTCCCTCAGATATTTTCAATGGGGAAACTTCAATGCGTTTGGTAATGATTTTAATGAGTCTCTGGAAAAATACAAAAGTGAAATAAAGAAACGTTGAAGTAGAATGATAATTGGAATTTATTGAGAAAATTAAGTAAGTAATGAGGTATGAGAGAAATATTTATCAGATGATTCATGCTGTCTATCGAAATTATTAATTAAATTATTTAATATCTTTTTTCCTTATAAAATTCTGTTTACTTTCTTTGTTTGCTTGAATGTTCGCGCACAGATGAATTAAGTTATGAAGAAATTCAGCTTAATTTCCAATTAAAATGAACTCAAATGACATCTAAAGGGAATATCCCTTTCGTCAGAACCTGAAAAATGATTCCAGGACAAGAACCTCTGTATTTGAGGGGCTCTTTCAATCGTGCGCGGACAAAATGCCTACGGACAAAATGCCTACGGACAAAATGCCTACGGACAAAATGCCTACAGACAAAATGCCTACGGACAAAATGCCTTCTGACAAAATGCCTACGGACAAAATGCCTAAAATGCATGGAAATTGTGGACAAAGATTTAAAATAAGTGAGACTAAGTGGAAATAAAGAGTTTTGTCTCAGTGGGAGTTTATTAAATCACTTTCACATTGAATATGAACATTTGTAACTCAGCGTGCTTAGTGTAAACACTCTCTTTTATCATTTAACTGTGTTTGTGATTTATCACTAAAGTGTTTGTTCTATTTACCAAATCGGTCTCAAAAATTAATCATCTAACATCTTGCAATTTTTATTGGATCTACTGTATAATCATCTTCTTCTATTTTCATTTAAAAAAAGCATCTATATTAATCTTCTTCTATATCCATTTTTTTAATAGACATCTATAATCATCTTATTTTGTTTTCATTTTTTAAAAGATATCTATAATCATCTTATTCTATTTTCATTTTTATAATATTGTGTAATGTGTATTCTTTTAGTTAGCTATAATTATCTTCAATCTATCCTGATGTTTATAGTTGATTTTGAAATTCTAAAGCAAGTTAAGTGATTACTATGTTTATATAAGTTAGTACTGACATGCAATTAACTATACTCTGGTTATAAAAAAAGCCGCCGATATTTGTTTCCACTGGAAAAATATACAGTATTCTTTATGAAATGTAACTGAGACGTTGTATATATTTTTTTCTTATGTTTTACATAAATTTTTAAAAATATTATTTGACGTTCAATGATAATGTTTATTGAAATATAATCTATTCTGTTCTCTATTCGGCCCTTTTATTAAAATATGGAGTTAATTCTTTTATTCACTTTGCAACATTCTTTTACGTCATTATTTTACAATTTCTATTTTCAATATTCATATATTTTTTAGATTAGGCATTTTGTCAGTTAGGCATTTTGTCCGTTAGGCATTTTGTCCTTTAGGCATTTTGTCCTTTAGGCATTTTGTCCTTTAGGCATTTTGTCCTTTAGGCATTTTGTCCTTTAGGCATTTTGTCCGTTAGGCATTTTGTCCTTTAGGCATTTTGTCCTTTAGGCATTTTGTCCTTTAGGCATTTTGTCCGTTAGGCATTTTGTCCGCAGGCATTTTGTCCATTAGGCTTTTTGTCCTTTAGGCATTTTGTCCGTAGGCATTTTTTCCGTAGGCATTTTTTCCGTAGGCATTTTGTCCTTTAGGTATTTTGTCCTTTAGGCATTTTGTCCGTTAGGCATTTTGTCCGCAGGCATTTTGTCCATTAGGCATTTTGTCCGTAGGCATTTTGTCCGTAGGCATTTTGTCCATTAGGCATTTTGTCCTTTAGGCATTTTGTCCTTTAGGCATTTTGTCCTTTAGGCATTTTGTCCGTTAGGCATTTTGTCCATTAGGCATTTTGTCTGTAGGCATTTTGTCCGTTAGGCATTTTGTCCGCAGGCATTTTGTCCATTAGGCATTTTGTCTGTAGGCATTTTGTCCGTAGGCATTTTGTCCGTAGGCATTTTGTCCATTAGGCATTTTGTCTGTAGGCATTTTGTCCGTAGGCATTTTGTCCGTAGGCATTTTGTCCGTTAGGCATTTTGTCCGTAGGCATTTTGTCCGTAGGCATTTTGTCCATTAGGCATTTTGTCTGTAGGCATTTTGTCCGTTAGGCATTTTGTCCGTAGGCATTTTGTCCGTTAGGCATTTTGTCCGTAGGCATTTTGTCCGTTACGCATTTTGTCCGTAGGCATTTTGTCCATTAGGCATTTTGTCTGTAGGCATTTTGTCCATTAGGCATTTTGTCCGTAGGCATTTTGTCCATTAGGCATTTTGTCCATTAGGCATTTTGTCCGTAGGCATTTTGTCCATTAGGCATTTTGTCCGTAGGCATTTTGTCCATTAGGCATTTTGTCCGTAGGCATTTTGTCCTAGTACCTTTTCAATATATTAACAAGGAACAAACTAATGAACTACTGTCGAAGCAATTTTTGGACGAATTTTTGTCAAAGGAATATTCTTGACTTCATGATTCGAAACATTGCGCTTCAAATTCGGAATTCGTTGCACAATTTGCTTTATTAGAGAATCATTTCGGAAGCAGAAATCAATGTATCTTTCGGTACCATTTCGTCAAATTATTAGACAATGGCAATATGTCCGATTGATATATCCGAATCTCATTTGAAAATTAACGTACATATAAACTTTTACGATAAAGAGATTGGAATACATTGAAATATATTTCAATATTAGTAATATTATTAACATAATAAAGAAATAATTACCTTTTTATGAACGTTTCACTCTTTTATCTAGGTTTCAACCAACCAACTTTTTCTAAATTATAATATAACGCTTTCAAATAAAGTTACAAATCCTGTAGAATGAAGTAGTGCATGGTGAATCATCCTAATTAATAGTTCTGAGAAATGAAGTAGAGGCAGGCCTCGTATTCGGTAAAAAATCACGACTCAGTCTTATTGTCAAATGGTAATAAGACCGGGGCAAGTAACAAGAGCTATATAATTGTTACTCCTTAATAAACATCTCATTTTCTATGAGTTATAATGAAAGAAAATGGTTTCACAGTTCGAGCATTAAGCCTAATATTTGTTCCTAGAATTAGTACTCATTGTGGTTGAGTATGTAGATAATTAAATTACACAAATATGGATACTATTGCGATCACCTTATTTTTTACGGGCAAAGTACACTAGTTAAATATAGATATTTACGTGTCCAAAAATAAGGAATCGTGCAATAACACGGAGCTTACCCTAGAATGGTTATGTTGAATTTCTGAACCAATTGCTTCTAATAACCTCATCTGAATAATATTGATGCTTATTGTAGTTACCGTGTAATAATTACCTCAAGAATGGACTTTTCTGTCTACGAACGGTAACAACACTGAGACATATGACTTGCAATTATTACCCCTTTTATAAAGTTGGGTGTAATAAAAGCGGGGCTTGCCTGTGCCATACCTAATGAATTTATATTGAAGAACTTATTTAGTGTAATTTTCTTTTTATCTTTTAAAATAAGCTCTATATAGTGACCTAATTGTTGTTCAATATAGAGGAGTTTTAATGAACCTATAATTCTTTATTTATGAAAAATGCATTATACATTTTCTTCAAGGCATGATAAATTATCATCCAAGTACTTTACTTTTAACATGAATGAACATTTAGTTCGTCCTATAATGTATTTCTTTTCGGTTGACAAATTTTCCAAACAGATTATAGGTAGGAGTCATAAATCATTTTTTGACTGCATTAGATAAAAGTTCAGTCCAGTAGTTTACTCTTTTTCAGACTAATAATTCATTGTTGACAGGATATATATGTCACTTTTGGCCGAGCCATCAGTCGGTGAAATGAAGCGATAAATTTTGCAGTTGTCCAAACATTAACTTTAGGAAAATTTATATATTATTGTATTTTATATTGTACCAGTTTTATCTTAATACCAATGACTTGAAATGAGTCCAACACTTCTATAACTCACTATTATTTCACCAACATGATTATAATGTAGCAATACATATTAACGGTGAATATAATTTTAAAAATATACACAAAGATGTTTAAAAAGTTCTGAATGCTGCCGAAGAGACGTGAATAAAACGAAATATTTGCAACAAAGTTAGGGGAAAAAGTTGTGAAGTTCGTCAGCATGCCTGCAACTTTCAAACACTGAAGTAAAGCTCCAATTTGTTGGAATAAAAAAGCCGAATGATGAATTGAAGTGTCCGGAACAAATCAAGAAAATAACATTCGGTTGGAACTCCAGTTTACTTTTGATGGATGATGTATGACGAAATACGTAAAGTTATTGACTGAAGTAACGAAAATCATTTAAATTGAACAATGTATCAAAATTGCATGAATTATATCTCGTTAATCTGTACTAGGACTGTGGGATTTACATAGGTCATAAACTAATCTGACGTTTAGAAATTGCCATATTTGGACCAGTGTTATATACCTAAAATTAAATAATTATTTATAGGTAATTATATCATCTTTTGGGTATTGCATACTCAAAAGTTACTATCCTCATAGTATGCTTACCATTATATTAACTCTCTGTGCAACAAATGTGTTCTAACGGGAGTTATAATAGACAACAGTTTAATTTTCCTAGTAATATATTCGAGGCTCATGCTTGCTTGTTCTGCATTGTGCAATCTTTTAGCTGTAATTAAATTGCACCCATATTAATTAGGTAAGAACAATTAACTGGTATGAAGAATTAGTTGTTGTTTTAAGGAATTATATACCTTGGATTTAAATGCGTAACTATATTTCAATTGAATATTCTAATATTAAGACGGCATATATAATGGGATATTACTGTTTGTAACGTGTAAGTAAACTTGTTTTCAACATTTATAATGTCATTTTATTTTCATCTAAATATTCTCCATTACCATTGACATGAATGATGAAAAATGTTTTTATTCGGTTACATGAGAAGGTGTTCGGTGGAGACTGTCACCAATGGTATCCGGAAAAATTCCCCCTGAAATCATCTCTGTACCCTGTTAGTGATTGTTACATATTGCTAGTTTTAATCCTTCACTATTAAGCTAAATGCCTAATAAGAAACATCAAATTTTTGTGCTGTGTGGTCAATATTGCTGTAAAATATAATGAAGATGTAAGATTTAAATAAGTTACAAACTACTTCGAAGACACATACATAGGAAGACAATAGAGGGGATCAAGATGAAATCCTTTACTCAAGCTAAAGATATGTGGGATATTTACACAAGAGTGAAAAGTAATCAACCGAAATCCAACAATGGTATTGAAGGCAGCCAACTGGGTTTTCGTAGTAGTGTTGGGTGTTCTCATCCAAATTTGTAGGTATAGTTTTCTAAGAGGCTTCCTAAAAGAACAGTCAGTTCAGGAACTTTACTTAGACGTAGTGGAAAAATATTACGAATATAGTTCAGTTATAGACTGTATCAGGGCCATGTCCTACAATAAAGCTTTTAGTTCGTAAAGCGTATTTACAATTTGTACATTCTATGTCAGGTTAGATACAGTCTAAAAGATTAACATTTGTTTATTCAAACTGTTATATTGTATTAAGAAAAAATAGGATGAGAATTACTATTACTTACATATTCCATTTTAACGTGGGGGTATTCTCTTCTGAAAGGATTTTTTCCTGGGGGATTTTCTTGCGGGGTATTTTTCCTCCGGGGGATGTTTTGCTAGACCCGTCACCAATAGTCAATCAGAGTGATAGGGTTCTACCACTTATCTGTGGGGACTTGTCTGTACATGTTAAGAGCCATTTGAGACTCTAGAGGCCTGTTTCACTCATAGAATGGGTTGTTGATGCATCAGATTGGACCAAATATTCTTTGATTGTCATCGATGAAGGAATCAAAGCTAGAGGTCATATTTACCTTAATATGCTGCACGTGAAATTCTATCCGATTGGCTCTCCAAATAATTTAGAACAAATTTCAACTTCACTCAAATTGGAATGTTAGCTCATTCAGCTAAATTAACTCATAGGTGGTGGAAATAAAACATCTAGAGCTTTTGAAACAAATCATTGTGGTGACACAAAATGGTGTAACTTGGAATACCGAATTTCAACTCATTCTTGTCTCAGTCTGTACTTTTGATGTCAGTCATTCGTTCTGTTAGGGCCAAGTTGAATGAAGAAGTCATTTGGTGTTCTTGTGTTTCAGTTAGCGATCAGGGCAAAAATAACCATTTGAAATTGCAAAGACTATTAGGTAATGAAGATACTACAAGATGATTCCGTTCAATCATTTTCTTTTTACCATTTCAATTATATTCAAATTCAACTTTTCTATTTGTAAATTTATTCAGTTTATCCTGTATACCAAATATCTGTTCCATAGTTAGTTAACACTTAATGCTTTGCTTCTATTCGGTGGCTTTTGAAGTCCTTAAATAAATGGATTCCTTATCCAGGTAGTCGAATAACAAATTCCTTTTACTTCTGGTCTTAACTTGGAAGTCGTTTGACACCACACGTACCTATGTGGTAAAGACAATATAGTGGTGCTAAGAGTCATTAGTTTGGGTCGGATAGAATGGAATGGACTCGTTAGAAATTCGCTAACAACATTGCAATTGTACTGCGTGATATATAGTCCCAACTGAAATATATTACAGAAAGTTGCTTAATTCACCCTAAATGGCAGATATGGACGAATTCGCCACCTCATTTTGATATTATGTACAAATTTTAATAATTGGGGAAATAGATATAGTAAGAATGTATGTTCTTCACTGTCAGAGTTCATCTCTAGTGCAATATTATTTGTATATTTTTGCAGAGATGATTGAATTTAGTATTTTTGATTGCTATTATAAATGAAAACAACTTTGCATACTAAAATATCTACGTTAAAATCATTAATTTGAAAATGAAATCAATTCGATAGCACAAAGTCAAAGTTCCAAAACATTTAGTACAGACTTTTCTATTTATATATTTAATTCACTGTACAAATAAACTAATTGGTAGTAAATTATGTTTGAAACATCAAACTTCACTTGTATGTTTCCGTTAAATGTTCTTTAAGTGTAAACGCTCGAAGTGAGGTGGAGGAACAGTCACCGTTTGATGCCATTCGCTAGCAGGCTAACAAATAACTGCTTAATTGTTGTTGTTAGGTCTGTAAGTTAGTTGGTAGAAGAAGCTTTGACTTGCAGATACTCTGCCCAGTCATGAGTACGTACAAGAATCCTTCAGGCTTCTAACAGAGGAAGAAGGTTTAAAATAACCATCTACATGGAATATAATATAGGTAACTAACGTAAAATATTAGGATTTCAATAACATAATAATTTACTTCATTTCTACGTATATATAATTGAAGCCAAGAAATAGAAGTGAAAATTTCAAAATATTATGATTAAATGAAAAGGGAAAGAAAAGAAATTCCAGAATGTGGGATTTGAGAAGTAATTCATTTAGAGGAATAATAAACAGAATCGATAAAGAAATTTATAGACAATTACGCATTTAATTGAAAAAAATACATGATATATCGAGACACATTTTCTCACATATACAGGGTGGCGCAAAAAAAAAGGAAACCCATATTCAAATTAGTTAATTTTAAAAACTATCAAAGCTAGAAATTTTCTAAAAACACAGTTTTATTCGTTCATTTTTTTGCATCTATTTTGATAATCAGTTAAGAGTTACGACAAAAATTGAACAGTCTGCAGCGAATTAAAAAAAGGTACCTAAAAATGGCTTGCGCGAGCACGAAATACGCAAAAAAAATTCATAATAGGAATAATTTATTTTTTCATATGATAGTAGTAAAACTTTAATCCTAGAATTTTTCATTCAATTAACGTTTTGGTTATTGACTCTTTCATTCTTGGAAATACATCTTCATCACCAATCACGATATCTTCTACAAAATGTGCATTTTTTTTAGAAATTTAGACGGTGCGGTAAATCAGTTCTAAGAGTTTGAGCCTTACATGCATCTTTAAAGGATAATATCTAAAATCGTGTTTAACAATTTAGTGAAATGTGCCTTAAATAATATCTAATTCTTACCATCTGATTTATTATATTTTTGTATTCTCAATATGCTGTTCATGAAAAAGATTAATGTTTTCATTCTTTTCTCCTGCGACATGATCACTTTTTGTTCAAATTTAAAGTGGTTTCTTCAGTTTTGAACTTATTAACATTTGTCAATGTGGTTTTACAGTTGGTGGAAATCTTTCCGGAAAGCAATGTTTAAAATGAAGTTGAACCTGAGTAAAACTTACAGTGTTTAAAAAAATTGTCACAACAAAAACTCTGTTCTTTTGAAAGCTGCATTTTGAGGGTATCGAATAGGATAAAAAAATTAATAGCGAGATGATTTTATAAAGATATCAATTATACCTTCAAAAAACAACTTTCAAATGGTAATTAATTGTTTTATTTTCTCTTCTTTGTTACAAAAAATAGTAGAATTTAATGTTTTTACATTCATTCTTATGATTTTTTTTCATATATTTCTTGCTTGCGCAAACCATTTTTAGGTACCCTTTTTCAATTCGTCGCAGAATGTTTAATTTTTGTCGTAACTCTTAACAGATTGGCAAGCTAGATGCAAAAAAAGTAAACAAATAAAGCTGTGTTATAAAAATTTCTAGCTTTGATAGTTTGTAAAATAAACTAGTTTGAAAATGGGTTTCCTTTTTTTTGCGCCACCCTGTAGAGTTGCCGTGGTACAGTAATGAAGAAATATAATAATTTATAATAATCTTCATTGGCTACATCATTTGAATATCTTATAATAGTTTCAATGACATCACGTACGTAAATGTATGATAGCTTTTATCTTTCGCAGTGCAGTAAAACTCCTGAGTTATGAAGTTCTTCGTTATGAAGCCCTTGAGTAATGAAGGACCTGAGTTATGAAATGAACCTGAGTTATGAAGTATTTTCTATGTTTAAATTATAGAAAACGGTATACCTAAGAAATGTGGTTCTAGTTATTCATCAAAATCCAGTGTTTTCTCCAAGATTTTAATCATAGAAAACTATCAGTGTCCCTGAGTTATGAAGAAAGCAATACTTCATAACTCAGGAGTTTCACTGTATATTCAAATTCAATGAACAATGGATGCTGAAACTGCTCCTCTAAGGCAGTAATTAAAAAAAATTCTATGAAATGTGAATCCAAGAAATGAGAATCTATAAAATTAGAATCCACGAAATGAGAATCCATTAATGAGAATCATGTACGAAATCCCAATTATCTTAACAGATTTACGAGAAATTAGACTTCCACTCTTTGCTACGTTTGAAACATCTGAAAAGATCACTGTTAGAGTATTCATTTTGAGATGAATGTTCAAAGTTTGTTCTTTTAATTAAAAAGAACAGGATACAGTAGGTTGTTAGAGATTTTAATTAATTAACGCTGTTCAATTTGAGAGCTACCATTCGAATACATTGTTTGTGTACTTTCAGAGTGTATTTACTAGCCTTACCGTAAGATTAAATACAGAGAAAGAGGAAAAATTCTATTTGAAATGAAATAAAGGCAAACAATGATGTAAATTTTAAATTATATTAATAGATTAATTTTAATAATTGTACTCCACAAATTGGATATTATTAAATTGATTTACAAAAATAATATTTTTGATAATTATACCTCAAAAATGTGGTTGCTAATATGAAACTAATTAAAATTCACTAATTGCATCTTACCTGCAATTATGAATCAAATTAATTATAGTATCACATGCCTCTAATCAATTTGGTAATTAATTCGCCATATTGGATTACTTTTATAACGTATTTTATGGGTAAAAATTACTGTATTCAATCATTTAAACGAATGATAAAATTAATTGTTATTTAGCGAAAATTTAAATCAAATAAGTATTTGATGTATGTTAATTATTAATTATTATCTAAATTCATTAATCTAAATATTAATTAGTGATCACCATTCATTAAGCTTCTCTCGTCTTTTATTCTCCAAGAGGTTCTCTAGGTTTTCTTGTTCTCTTTTGGCAATCAGTCTTCAGAGACTGTTTCTCTCTTAAAATAACAACTTTGAATAGTGGGACAGACAATTAACAGTCTTTTGGATAACATTCTGTATATGGTTGACTAGAATTGGGTCATAGAAGATTATTTTTATGTCTCTCTTAATCATCATTGATCCAACGATAATTTTACCCACCGTGATGTTGGAATATGTCAAATGGCTATAAATTTGTTACAATTCTCTCACTTAAAACATTCTATTAATATTTAACTCTCAATGTATTACTTTTTAATTATTCACCGGTAATAAAAATAATCTTTGTTTTTATTTCTTGATGGACAATTATTATTATTAGTATTTATTTATTTATCTTTACATCAGAACATTTTTCCAGGATAAATAGATCCCTAATGACTTTTATCGGCACTCAGATCATACACAGGAAATTGGAATCACTTCTACCAGCAGAGAAAAAATAAATGAGGTAGGCTAAATGAAATGGAAATATGGTGAATATTTCACTCACTGCATGACTTCCCTGGTAAATTAGTAGGTTCTAGGAAGACTCAGTCTCAGTTTATAATGTTTTTTTTTAAAGAACAATAATAGATAAAGTTGAAATTGAGAATACTATTTAATGTGTAGTGTATTTATTAAAAGCGGATAGCATCATTACACTGCTGTAAAATGGTACGTAACATTGGTAATTTTGACATGTTTTAACACTTATTTAACTTGAGATTTGAGCGGAAAATTCGATCCTGGAACTTTCAGGCTCAGGTATGAATAAAACTTATGAAATAGATGTATTTTCTCGACACCCTCTGCCAAGTCATTGAACAATTTTTAAGTGTGAAATAAAACAAACTAGCGGATAGAGCAAACTACCTAATGGCCATTTATGTTAAGAAGCCATTTGTAATTCTGAGACCGAAATTTCCGGTCACCAAATTAATGACATGATATAAAATGATAATTAAAAATAGAATGAATGTGGTGAAGAAGTTCTATATTTTGAATAGGGTATGTTTCTTTATTCCGATTTTTACACAATTTCGTAAATTTGTTACTTATAATATTAATATACTGGTAGTTTGATAAAATGTTTCATTGTGGGTATTTCCTTTTTAACCATTTTACCACGTATATTATTATAAGAACAGTAGTTTTAATGAATTGACCGGTGAATAAGGTTGTACGGAAATAAGTAACTGTACGGAAATACCTAACTTACCCTCTAATACTTTATAAATAGGAAATGTAAACATTTCGTTGAAATTAAAAATAATAGCTTAAGCTCTTTAACGTTGCTGTAATTTACAATGGTTTCCTAGGATAAACATATAACTTTTTTCAATATTCCTTTATTAAATTAGTTACTATGCACTATACCTTTCACACAATCCTTCCAAAGTTCATAAAGTGCAGTTCTCAATTTAAATTACCTAATTTTGCTATAATATGTTTTGAAAGCTAGTAGCATGAATACACTGAAATTACATCGAATTAGGTACATTAATTTTGAATACTGCAATTTGAAACATTGCATCTTTATCCGAAATGTAGTCTTTGAATTGACGTGATATAATAATGTAGTTACTTTCAGAAGAGTAGAGCAATTTATGTACCTGTATGAAAAGAGGCGAATTTCCATCCCTTGCATAATATATTTTTCATATTCCATGAAGAACCCTTAAATATTGCATTTAACTTCTTGAGAACGCTTGATGCTCCGCCTAATGACTGGAACTATTCTTATTAATATTTACTAAGTACATTGACGAAGTCAGTATAATTATAGAATATGATACTTCAATTTAGTATAGAAAATTATACGATTGGAAATATTTTAACAGTTTATTGTCATATGATTTCTTAAATCATTAACGGTGACATTTACAGATGGTAATTTAATCAATTGTATTTTATATTTTCAATAGAAAATATAGGGTAATTGTTTAGTAGTACAATATTTAATACTAATATTTATTTTCAAATGAATTGATATCATAATATTTACCCTCATATCAAATCACATAAAATTATCATAATTTTGAAACCGAGTGTACGAGATGTGAATTTACGCCATATTTTACCTCGAGAGTTTCATCATAAATCAGCTTCCGCTGCGATATCAGTCATGAGTCAGCACTATTGAAGACACACTGTCCCTCCCCGTCAGAAAATATACCGCATTTGTCTCTGATCATAAGTCCACGGAGATTAAGTGATTGATTTGAAAGAAGAGATCAGGAATTATGGTAAAAAGTTGATATTGATTGAGGATTAGGATTATCAGTGTCATTTCATTTTAATATATTAGTATTAAGATTTATTAAGTTGGACTTATAATGTATAAATATCTTATAATAAAGTTTGAAATAATATATGATTATTATATAAAGGTTATTATTAAAATTACTACAATTTATGCGAACCATCGAGTTTATTTAATGGAAATATTAATAAATTGTTGAATTGTATACTTAGTAAACATACTTTTATATTATAGAGCTTATATAATAGAGCATAACTTTGATGAATTATGAAAGGTAATGTGTGGAAGGTATTGTGTGGAAGGTATTGTATGAAAGGTAATGTGTGGAAGGTATTGTGTGGAAGGTATTGTGTGAAAGGTATTGTGTGGAAGGTATTGTGTGGAAGGTATTGTGTGAAAGGTATTGTGTGGAAGGTATTGTGTGGAAGGTATTGTGTGAAAGGTATTGTGTGAAAGGTATTGTGTGAAAGGTATTGTGTGAAAGGTATTGTGTGAAAGGTATTGTGTGAAAGGCATTGTGTGAAAGGTATTGTGTGAAAGGTATTGTGTGAAAGGTATTGTGTGAAAGGTATTGTGTGAAAGGTATTGTGTGAAAGGTATTGTGTGAAAGGTATTGTGTGAAAGGTATTGTGTGAAAGGTATTGTGTGAAAGGTATTGTGTGAAAGGTATTGTGTGGAAGGTATTGTGTGGAAGGTATTGTGTGAAAGGTATTGTGTGAAAGATACTCGGTATTAGAAAATAAATATAATGATAATAATCATTTAACCCGTACACAGTTGCTCAACTTTAACTTTGCTGATGTGCCACATCTACAGATTGCTGTCCCAATATAAGGCCACCTTCAATGTACGGGTTAAAAAGAGTTTCAACTATGTAAGATATTTATTTTGGCTAGATGGGTACATTCTGATACACCAACTGGTTCTATAATTTCGATCTTATAAGAGATAACTATATAATATATTTTTAACATTTTGACTCCTTCCTTTCAGTTCGACATCAGGTGCAACTATTCTCATTGAGTAAATCTCTCATTGTAATTCAAACAGGAATATAATGGGAAAATATCACAAAATACACAGACACTGCAGTGCTTTAAAATCATCATGATGCAATAATCTGTTTACCTTTATTTTGTAATATCTCCTATTAAAAACACTATTAACTATTTTGTATTTCATTGTTTTACATTAGTTTTAGTTTAGTGATTTGTAGATAAATTATAATATTTAATAAATCTAACAATTATGATTTCCCTTTAAAAATAAATGATTATTTGAGTAATAAAATGGATTCTCCAACCCCCTTCCAATTGCATGTGGTTTCAGTATTGAAAATTTTAAGTACTTTATTATAATATATTTATTAATTTATTAATTATGTAATTATACGAAAGTAAATTATACTTTACTTATCAACTTGCAAACAGTTATTATCCTCAAACTTCAAATTGATTAACTATATTTTGTTTTTGTTCAGACGGTTCCTATATTATCGGAACAGGAATTTCGACTGTGGGGATTCCCACGATTTTTTTTTCTTATACCAATTCCAAGAGAGAGAATTCGGTCACACGATCTCTAGAGTCTCGAAACCAATTTGCATCTTAATAAGATTCCAGAAATTAAGGAATTTAATTACCAATTGAATTATCTTATTAAGTTTTGAAGCTTTTTCAAAAACATGAAATTTGTTAAACTTAATATTCAAAGATTCTTCCCGACGTCAAATATAGCGCTGAATCCTTTAATGTTCAGGTAACCTGTTTGAGGTAAATATGATCATTAGGATGAGAAAAGGCTGAATTCTTAAAATGAGTGTAAATTGATATATTCAGTTGTTAAAAATTATAGTAGAATACATTCGTGCATTTATCCAAGATAGAAACTTACCCTAATCCCACTTTATAATATGTTACTTATTGATGTTCATTGTTCAGGTTTTTTCATTCTCATTCTGAGGTGTATAATATATGTAGTATAACTAACAGCTAAATGATATTTTTAAATATCAACCCTTTTATAACTGAATAGGTTTTGCTAAAATATCTCGGATATTACACTGAGATTAGGATTTCTTTCCGAAAAAGACATAACGGGCTGATTTTTACTCCTCCTCACACCATCTCTAAGTCAAGTGGCTAAGTGAATCTGTCCATCAATGTGACTGATAGGCCTTTCTTGCATATAGGCTCTGTTAGGCCTATCTTGCACTGGCAGATACTTGCATAATATTCAAATGATTTGATATTTAATTATAGTTATCTGTATTATAGAACATTAAATGCAACTGTTTTTACATTATAACATGAACAGAAAGAACCTTGCAAATTTAACAACAAATTGGTGTAGCTTTAATTTTCCTAATTTAAGTCAAAGGATGACAGTAAATTCTAACTATAATCTCGAAAGATTTTGCATCAAAAGTATTTAATTTCAGTTCAGAAGTAATGAGACCCTAAAGTTTCCAAACTTAAATATATCCGGTAAATCATTTGCTCTAAATTCTCTCTCAACTCTACCACTAAATTTCAACTCTCATTCGTTGTAACCGAAACGTTTGAACTTAGCATCTACATCACTCAACTCTGGAAAGTTTTTCATATTTTGGAAGTGTTTGTTAGACGTCGCAGTTAATTTAATATTTTTATGAAATAAGGTGTACGATAATTAAAAACGAACTGACAGATAATTAAGGATAATTTATTCGGTTTCTTTAAAATGATGAACGTTAAAATATCGTTAAAATATATAACATTTAAACAACTGTAATGATAGGTGATATATGATTGTGTAACCATTATTTAACTGACAATTTTATGTATTTTATATTATAAAATATTAATGATGATACATTATCACATTGATTATTATCACTGATTTTTTACTTGCCTTGTGTACATTATTAAATGCATTCAAACGTAACTACACATGATAGAATTAATAATATAATTAATTAAACTGTCCTCTAACGAAGTAAGACAGGTAATATTTTCAATCTGATTATATTTTAATATCATATAATCTCTTCCAACATCACCTCATTGTTTCTTTTCTCTGATAGCATTAGATTTTTGAAGAGCTCCTTCAAGAGACCTCAGACTTTCGAGAGAAAAGGAAACACTTGATTCCGACCATTGAACTAATACAAGGGATTTCAGTCAAGAGAAGAGAGAAAAGTGGATATTGGTTCATGTGACACCATAATGCTGTCTTGTTGTGGGTGACGTAATAATTAATAACCTACTAAATAACATTGGGATATAACTGTTTATTATACTTGTACTGAATTATTAATAACAATACTTTTTTAGATAAGCAACATAAAAATTATGAAGTGAGATGCTTCTTCGGTTAAATTACGTGTTTCCGGACAGTTACATATTCTCGCACACCACATTCACTGGTGAATATTTGAAAATATCTAGGTACTCTTTATTAAATAATTGAAGTAAAACTTAGGTAACGCTTGGTCTAACGTTACTTACCCTAATACCGTTACATATAATAACGAAAGTATATTTTATAACTCTATTACTTTCATCACTTTAAGTAATGCATTGTGGTTTAACCTCCTAATCCTGAGCAGTAAATTTTGCTGCATCAACTGAGAATTCTTCACAGAGTAAATAATCCACGGATTACTCTATCCTTCGTAAAATGTTTGAAAACATTGCCCGAACTATATATTTTTGTTAGTTTAATAAATTGAAGGTAATACGTTTAGGAAAATATATTTTATATGGTTATTACATATGTATAATAAATTTTCGGATAAGATTATTGTAACTTATTTAGAATCTATATTTTATAATTTGGTTATCAATGTTGGATATATTCACATTTTTTATTAATTATCTATTGTTTAGGCTAAAATATATTTTACTGTATTTCCTTTTTAATATTAATATAAATAATACTTCAATTTCAATTTTAGGTTACTATATTATTTTTCGACGATAATTTATTCGGTAAATAATACAAAGTTGATCAGTTTGGTATGTAACTGAAAGATGTAATTATGAATTATGATATAAATGTACGCTATTATTTTGTATAATTGTTTATAATTATTTTGTACACCTACTTAAAGACACAAATAACGATTTCCAATAACTATTACCCAAAGCCAATGTCAATTAACTTAATTTAAAGAAAATTAACGTGTACCAATATTACGTATAATCAATTTTACTAACCGTATTTCTCTTCTATGTAAATAAGAATAGAAATGGCTACAAAATTCTCACCTAAGTCAAAACTGATGATGAATATTTTAAATAAATTCTATTTTATAATTAACAGAAAATAAGTATATATCATAATTATTCATGGCACTCGCTGGCAGCATATATTCCCTTATCTGAATTATATTAGAGAATATGGTTCTATTTATATAAATAGATACATAGGACTCTTCATTATTATAGAAGAAGTTATCCCATAATTAAACACTCATCAATTCTCACTGTAAATTCATAGTAAAGAAAGTCTTTAACTGAAAAGTGGGTGCTAGAATGAAGTCTTCATAAAGTCTGGCGTTTAAATTCTTCAAGAGAAATGTTCTGCAAGACAAAAGGATGACGTCACTTGCGTCACTTGAGAAGATTTATACGAATTTCATCCTCAGAGAGAAATCATTTCTGAATCAGCTTAGGTAGGTAGGTTTTCTTTTGAAATTCACAAATGTGAGTTTAATGGTTGGTACCAAATATAATAAACAAAGAAAATCAAGTTTTGAAAATCTTACCAGATAGAATTTGTTATTTAAATTTAATTGATTGTATCGTTGATAATGGGGAGCTAATTTTTTTTTTGTGATTTATTTAGTAAAACTTTCAAAAAATCTTTTGAAGTACGTAATCTAAATTTTTGAATGATGATAAATTACAATATTAGTATAAAATCAATCAAAATTGGTCGACTGAAGAAGATTGGTCAAATATACAATAAGATAATAAGCTATAATAATTATCTGCAACAATATACATTTTAATGTTCAATTGTATGAAATTAAGGTAAATAACTATAAAAATCCTTTACAATATCTATCTAATATTTCCCGTTCATACAATGTTGACGTTCCCCATTTTTATAATTAGTTGGTATACGAAGACCAAAAATTTAATAAAATACCTTTGATTTCCTTATCGTACCTTATATTAAAGTAGTAACAATACACCAAAGATCCAAGTCTTGGAACAGTACAATAAACTGGATCAAAGTTCAGTGACTTCTACAACAGTGTCTGAAGTTCGAATTTATCACAGGAGTTGAGAGAGGAAATAAACTGGAGACAGAATAGATATACCTATCTATTGAAAGAGAGTATAAATGAAGACTGGTAGATTTCCAGACAGGGACTTTAGAGAAAAAAAGAATTTCAACAACGTTCTATCAACAAATTTTATTTTGTTTGCAATCGGGAGTCTTAGAGATGAAAATTAAAATATAATACAACCCTCCACATCACTGTTAAACTGTAATTAAATATCTAACCATTATAATATTATGCAAGTTTCTTCCAGTGCATGATATGTATATTAGCCTATATGCAAGATAGGCCTATCAGTCACATTGATGGACAGAGTCACTTAGCCACTTGACTTAAAGATGGTGTGAGGAAGAATAAAAATCAGCCCGTTATATGTTCGGTACAGAATGCTATTATCAGTGTAATATCCAAAGTGTTTCAGAGAAATTCATTCAATTGATCTTATAAAAGCGTTTATATAAATACAATATAATATATTAAATTAGTTAGTTACACCTCAGGTTGAGAATAAAAATCAAATCCAGGTCCTTCAACATGTTATGCTGATGAACTAACAAAACGAATTTTTGGTCTTCTTCAATTTTGTAATATATTGTTTCTTGATGTTCAGATCTTTTTATTATTATTTTGAGGAGTAACTAATTACTTTATTCTATTTTCATTATCAAATGAAATATACTTTAGTTTAAAGTTATTTCAATTATACAACTCTAGAACATATCAAATTCAAAGCAGTTACAATATCGTAGGCATAACGTAGGTAATTTCTGTTGTTCAAGTTACACATGGAAGGTTGCAACAAGTTACTTGTTTGGCTTGCAGGTAATTAAATAATCTGAAGTTAGGATTGAGTTAGAGATACCCAGAGAAAGTTATGATGGGGCTATAACTCAGTAGTATAACCTAACTATACTTAATACCATTAAGCATCGAATGGAAATCTGTTAACCCGTACACGGTAGGTGGCAACCTGCCTGTTTCCAGATTGCTGTCCCAAAATAACGCCACCCCAAGTGTACGGGTTAACATACATCTTCATTTTTCTATCCCATATGATAGGAATGAGATGCTCTAACATTGCGCTTTGAGTTAAACAACAAAAAATACAAGAAAACAACAAGTGCAATCATTAAATAATAAAAGGTAATGGCAATGTAATAGTGAATTTATTTCATCTCATTTTTATAATTTAATTTTATTTCAATTTATTTAGTTGAATTTTAAAGATTTTCCATTGTGTAATAATAAATTAGTAAATTTTATTTTATCCATATTTTAATTTCATTTGTGCTTTTCAAAAAATATTTTGGAATTTGTATAATAGATTGTTATTAAAAACCATATAAATTAATGTAAGGGCTATTATGTTAATAATTTATTTACAATTTCAGCCTTATGGAAAATAAAATAGAAAATAAATTCAGTAGAATGGAAAGCTATTTTTTGTATATCTGATAATAATCAAGACTCATTGGAGAATTACAAGACTTTTATTACTGTTTTATTCCTACTAACTCATACTTCGTTAATAAATATAACGTTTCTAACTGTAGTAGGGGTTAATATGACCAATTGTACGACACGTTCAAATCTTTTCAATGAGCATTACGCAAGCAATAGGCCTACTTGAAGACATTTACAGTAAAATTTGGAAAGTTTAAGTTGGGCCCCACTTCATGTTTTATGTTCCCACCATAACTTTCTCTATGTATATAGACAAATACACCATCACTTTTCAAACTAGTTCAGAGTTTGAGTAGCTAGGTCTTCCTTCTTCCTCTGTACGTTGAAAATGTCACTATTTTTACCGCAGACTTTCTGTAGCATTTTAAATTAACTAAAGATATATTAGAAACTCATAGATCTGAAATAAGTCCCAAAGTAATGGAATGTGGTATTTTTACCACGGAGTAATAAAAGATTTAATGATGTGTTAGGACAGCTTAGAAATTCTTGTAATAATATTGATCTATTTTCTTTGCAAGGTTAATAATGAGTTTACGACATAGAGATTCATGTGGTTTTGAACCAACTGAGTATGGACGGGTCTTAACTCATTAGTGGTTTCCGGTTAAGATGCTTAGAGGTATATAAAGGCATGGCCTTATGTAATTAGGATTATTAGCTTTCGAGTAAGAGGATAAATCACTCGTAGTCCCACCGTAGGAAGAGTCACTACTTACAGTAAGGACTTCAGACCCTCTTGTCCGGGTTGGTCTGGTCCGATCTCATCTCTACCATGTTATACTTTATTCTGTGCTCAAGATTATAATTACATATTCCTTTGAAGAAACCCTTCGTAATAATTATCCTATCAAATATTTAGGAGGTTGATTGAATAACAGAAAGATAGTAGAGGAAGTTGTTACTTGGGAAAGTAAGTCATCTGAAACTGAAAACCCAGAACAAGCCTTTCACTTTCTTTGTATGACTCTCGTCTATTTGCTCGGCAATTTGCTTGCAGATTTTTCAATGAATAAATTAGGACGGCAGCTGCTAGATTATATTTCTTATCCTTTGGCTACAAAAGTTAAAAAAGGCAAGGTGCAATCACATGTAAACCAACAAATTCGTTAATATTGAAATCTTAAACTTAAACTTTGTGATGGATTTATTGAGAACAAGTTGAATAAGCATATTGCCATCATATTATGTTTATATTATTATGAAAGGAATATACTCTTCTAAATATCCTCACCACTCGAAATACACGTGTTTAAAATATACTTATTAAAAACAACTAACATTTTTATGATAAAATAATTAAAACCTAATTTCGTTTAATCAAAATGAAAATTTGTGTAATGGAAATTAAATATTTCATTAATAATGGAAATAATTAAAAGAGTAAATTCGATATTACATATTATTGATTATTTACTTTTAAAAAATATAACGAAAATTAAATGTAACCCTTTTCGGTCCTATTGGGTCATATTTAAATCATAAAGATTTCAAACAATGAAGTCAATTTCTTTAATTAAAATGATTCGGGATGAGAAAATGAAGTTTAAATTAATTTTTCTGATTGGTCACTTTTTTGTGCATTTAGGAATTTGATGAATTTGATTAATATATTTTGTATGCACTATGCACCATATGAAATAATTGAAAAAAATCGTAATAAAAAAAGAAATAAGATAATAATAAAAGCCGTCAGCAGCTCATGAATGTCTTAAGAAGTATGGAATGTTAAAAATATAAAAATTTCATTGTGCAAAAGTCAGATCGAATGGTTTAATTAAGTAGATAAGTATTAATTTGATGCCAGTTAACATGAATATAATAATGTGATTTTTTGGTGATTTGATTAGGAGTGACTTAAATGGAATTAGAAAAGTATGTGCTATTCAATATTTCCACACTTCTGAACTTATTGAAAAGGCGTGAAGAGAAGTCAAGAAATTCTCTCATTTTTAAATGAATTTCCTTCGCCAATAATTAGGATATATTTTTAATATATTTCAGAGTTTTCTATTTTCAAAATTTATAAAAATAGAGTGAATTTAATAAAGAAAGATTACCACTTTTCCATTTTAGGATCATAAAAAATTTATTTTCGATAGTAAATCTCACTCTTTGGATAGTGAAATTCACTGTTGGATGAATACAATTTCATTATTTGGATAGTGAATCTCAATTTGTGGAGAGGGAAATTAAATTTTGGGTAGTAAAATTCACTTTATGATAGACAATTCACTTTATGATAGTGCAATTCACTTTATGATAGTGCAATTCACTTTCTGATAGTGTAATTCACTTTATGATAGTGCAATTCACTTTATGATAGTGCAATTCCCTTTCTGATAGTGTAATTCACTTTTTGATAGTGTAATTCACTTTCTGATAGTGTAATTCACTTTATGATAGTGTAATTCACTTTATGATAGTGTAATTCACTTTATGATAGTGTAATTCACTTTCTGATAGTGTAATTCACTTTTTGATAGTGCAATTCACTTTATGATAGTGTAATTCACTTTCTGATAGTGTAATTCACTTTCTGATAGTGTAATTCACTTTCTGATAGTGTAATTCACTTTCTGATAGTGTAATTCACTTTCTGATAGTGCAATTCACTTTCTGATAGTGCAATTCACTTTCTGATAGTGTAATTCACTTTCTGATAGTGCAATTCACTTTCTGATAGTGCAATTCACTTTCTGATAGTGTAATTCACTTTCTGATAGTGCAATTCACTTTCTGATAGTGTAATTCACTTTCTGATAGTGCAATTCACTTTCTGATAGTGCAATTCACTTTCTGATAGTGCAATTCACTTTCTGATAGTGTAATTCACTTTCTGATAGTGCAATTCACTTTCTGATAGTGTAATTCACTTTCTGATAGTGCAATTCACTTTCTGATAGTGTAATTCACTTTCTGATAGTGTAATTCACTTTCTGATAAGCAATTCACTTTATGATAGTGTAATTCACTTTCTGATAGTGTAATTCACTTTCTGATAAGCAATTCACTTTCTGATAGTGTAATTCACTTTCTGATAAGCAATTCACTTTCTGATAGTGTAATTCACTTTCTGATAGTGTAATTCACTTTCTGATAAGCAATTCACTTTCTGATAGTGTAATTCACTTTCTGATAAGCAATTCACTTTATGATAGTGCAATTCACTTTATGATAGTGCAATTCACTTTATGATAGTGCAATTCACTTTATGATAGTGCAATTCACTTTATGATAGTGTAATTCACTTTATGATAGTGCAATTCACTTTATGATAGTGCAATTCACTTTTTTGATAGTGAAGTCCATCTTTTGTTTTTTTGTACAGTGAATTATAATTTTAGATAAGACATTTTTATTCATTGCAAAGAAAAGACACTAGTAACACTTCAAAGCTCAATATCCAACCACACAATCCACTCGTGTGCAGTTATGTAACTATACCCTCTGATTGCGAGCACAATTTGCCAGGGCAAAATAATAAGGTTTCTCGTGGAAGTTGGATGATTTCCCAGTGTAATTGACTATAATTACTGTGCCTAATAAGCAATTAACTTAGTCATTATAAGAGGAATGCAAAAATTAGGCAACGTAGATTTGTCAGTTTTAATTGAGAAGTAATTTGATCAATATTGTTGCCCTGATTCGACCAAAGTAAGTTGGAACATCTATAGTCGAATAACCATTCATTGTTGTTAATTACGGCAATTATTGATCGTGTCATTTCATATGCAAAATTTATCCATTATCTATTATAAAGTAGTTCAAATAACCATGCATTATAGTGTATGATACAATTTTATAAGTGTTTAGTAATATGATTGATATATTATATAAAAAAAAGTTGATACTAAATTAAAACTAGTAGCTCTAGCTATAAATAAGTTATAAAGTCAAATAAATTATAATTTAGAAATAATTTCTTTTCAATAACCTCACCTCTAAAAATAATTCCGAGAAATGACTTTTACAATATTACAATTAATGGTTTAAAAAAAAAAAAAAAAGCTAAATACTTACTGTTTTTAAATGAAATAAAAACGCAATAGTATATTCCTTTCATAAAAATATAAACATAATATGATGGCAATAACTAAAGATTTACCAAAAAATGTACGACACCAGTTTAAGAAAAAAAATTATTTGATATTGGAGAAATAAATTAAAAAAATATTCACAAGTTTAAAAACTTTGTATCTTGTATTTTGGTTCATTTTTAAGTTCTTTGTTGCTTATTGTGTGAGCATCAATCAATATATGAAAATTAAATAAAAATTTCCCTTCACTTTAAATAAATATCTTTTTCCTTAAAAAGTACACTTCTCTCCCATCTTCTCCTGTAAGATGGGTAGTCTTCTAAATCTTCTCTGGTCCCATTTAATCCACCTGATACAGGAAGTTATCCAATAGAAAGTGGCTTGTCGGTCCCATTATTTCATGTTGTTATTTTAAAGAGATCAACCGTCTCTGAAGACTGGTTGCCGAAAGAGAACAAGAAAACATAGCAAACCTCTTGAAGAAGAAGAGACGATTAATATTTGTGAATGAATACTACAATGAAAGACATATTTCTCTTCAAGAAATATATTTGTCTATTAAATTTTGATTTAAAGTTTCTTCATACAAATATAAATATTAACAATTCGTAAATACTCAATGTTATTCATATAATATTTTACTATGAATAATGACAATAAGCTCTCACTTTAATTTTTTATATATGTGTTTTAATCACCTTAGTGTAATTTCAAATTATAATCATAAATAAATTTGTATATATTTTAAATAATAAGTGATCAGGATACTGGATACAAAAAAAACATGTTATCTCGGAAAATAACCGAATTTTATAACAGGACATGAACTGGAATATATTCTTTTTGTAGTTTTATACAGTTATAAAATAAAAATTATTTCACCCTTTTCCAAAATAATATACAATATAGGTTCATTATAAAAAGGTTAAATGACAAGACTGACCATTTTTTTATGTAAGCTGAAAAATGAATTCATATAAAAGTATTGAGGATTTAAATATATAATTATATAAGTAATTTCACTCTTACATTAATACTGAAGCAAACTGAAAAAATAATAAAAACTATTATTCCATCAGTGTTCCATATATTGAATTTGAATAAGAACATTGCAATGTTTAGTTACGAGAACACGCACCAGAACTCTGAAGTTTTTGTGTTGTGATATTCAAATGGAGAGTTCCACTCCCTTTATTGAATTGGAAAAATTTAACTTTTGTCGATCTTTTTTTGAGGATGAAATTAAATTCGACATTTGACAGTTACATAAATTTATGACGGAAATTTTATTATCCTGGAGAAAAAGTTGTGGTGGGGCCATAGAAGATTTTGGAGCCCACTCAATCTGCTTCTGACATACTTATAATTGTATTAAAATTTTATTTAAATTCTGAAGTTATTTATGAATTTAATTTAACTCAAAAATAATAAATCTTTATAATGAAATAAAATTTGATTATAAGTTATTGAGATTTAATTTGTGTAAGTGATAAATAAATTAATATAGTGACTATAATATTTGTAATAAAATAACTATAACTATAGATAAAACAATATAAATATGTTAAAAATATATTATCAAACGAGATAATAAACTATCAAGGTACCTCTTTCCTTTCCCCATCTTTTACCATTAATCAGTTAATGTTATATAATACCCACCATACCCCCTGACTCATGAGTCTGAGTCAGCACTCTGTGTGTCTCCCCCCGACAGAAAATGATGCGCAACTGTCACTGGTGATAAGTCTAAGGAGATAAGTCGATTGATCTCATTGATGGCTTGAAAGATTTTCAGAAATGGTTCAGAATAAAAGAACATACTCATTTATAGATAAATTAGTAATGGTATTGAAATTAAATTAAATTCAGTTCAAAAATAATTAAACAGTAGTTCCTATGAAAATCATGAAATTTGAATTAGTATTATTTTTTTCCTCTTCTGTAAAGATTTTATCCTTCTTGTTTTTGATGGGAAAATATTGTCTTTAAAAAAAATCAATATAAATTTTAATAAATATATTTTAATTTTGTTTGTGTTTCGTAAATTCGATATGCCACTCAGAAAGAAATTCTGACTCAGTTTACAAGATTCTTGTTGTAGTAACTAAATTATCTAAATAAATTGAATAAAACTCAAGAATATGGTAAATAAAGTTGAAAATTAATTCAGTAGAATAGAAAAATCTAAATCCGTCTAATTGGAAATATTTAAGAAAAAATATAGAAGTCAATTTATACTTTGGAGAAATTCCATTACAAAAAGAATACTAACTTATTAAAAATTGAATCATTTTTTATTATATAACTACACATAATTCATATATTTTCAAAATATCCCGAATTTAAATAATGCGATTTTTTTGGAATAGTTGGAATGATAGAAGAAGCCGTGAGTATGACAGGAATTCCAAGATAAATTCCCACAATTTCTATTTGGAATGAATGTTAAGCGATATGAGAGAATTGAGTTTAACGCTCGTCTGAACATCAAAAAGAAAATTATTCGGAATAAGAATTCAAAAAAAGGATTATCTTCTATTAAATCATTTTTTTCTTGTATCTAACATTATTGATAATTACATTATTTATATACAAATATATTGATGATAAAATAGCTATTGCTTGAATTATTAATATTTAAAATATAATAACCATAGAACACCCATTAATTGACGAAAGACTTTGAATACTTTAAATTTCATTTTATCATCTATTATAATCCCTGACCGGAATCCAATGATCGCTGACTACATTTCTCCGAGTACGTGCTAAGCAAACGGTTCGTCAAACTCAATTATTATCTTCCTGCTTGGAATTTTCTCTTGGGAACCGCAATAAATTCCCAAAGTTCATTCCTTCTGACAGACAATTTCTTACTTTCTAACCCAGGGAATTCAGGAATTGCGTTAAATCTATAGGGTACGATGTGTAACTTGTATCAGGAATTAAAATTCACTGACGAATTGACTGTTGTCATTTTGTCATTTTTTTGTAGTGATAATGTTGTTAGTAATTAGTTATATCATACAAGAGTTCATTAGTTTTATATATATAACTAACACCCGTAAATATATTAATTAATAATTAGGTTTTAAGTCCAGCGTTCACCGCATTTGCAGGGAGGGCGCTGCGAATTGTTATTGTTTAAATCCTGATCGGCTGTTAAAATGAGATGCAATCTATTCTACTATTAGAAGTACCTACTATTGCTAATAGTCTACTATTTTCATTGCTCATTTTAGCCCCTTTCAATGCAATAACTTAGGTAGAAAGATTGAAAAACTTAGTACCTACGGATCGTATGATGTTCATGCATATGTGCGTGAATTTGTTTTTAGTTCCAGATTGCTTCAGTTGATGGCGCTGCATTTGTGAAATAATTTTTTTTAAAATATGATTTGAAAAAGTAAAAAAATATATCTTATTCCATTATTAATGTCCTATTATCGATTTATCAACATCAGAGATAAAGTTTGTTCTAAGGTTTACAGCCCCTTTACGTTTTAACGTTATTGTTGACAGAAAATATTTCAAAATTCGGTCACGAGATTTTGAAATCTTTATACCAATTCAATTATGAAATTTATTATTTTTATTTTTAAGTTCATTTCTCACCATCATAGTTCATATCACATTCATAAAACATTTCCTGGCTATTAGTAGTTAATTCAGTATCCAAATACTTTCAATAGAAGTTTCTCCATCCAATCCAGAGGAAAATACTGGCAGTTGTAAAACTCAAATGCCGGAAATAAACACCATCAGAAAAAACAAATCAGACGAATCCTTTTCATCATTCTCTGTAGTGAGAATAGATTGTATTTTAAACACATTTGAAGTTTTGACTGAATATTGCTTGTGAGCTTTTCCTGAATGTCCAAAAAAATATTTATATTCACATGAATTTGACATAATATAATAATAATACTTTTACAACTGCACGAATGCATAAGATATAATTCGTGTGAGTAGGACTTCCATTTTATAGTTGATGATTGAAGACTCTAATTTTCCGACTGATAAATCACCTTTTTCTTTTCCTCATCAAATCACAGCATCAGAATGTGAGTGACATCACATTTTATCTGCTGAAGAATATTATCGAGGAAAATCTCTCAGGTTTTATTGGCTGCGGAAAATAAGAATTGAGAAATGGAGTAGAAAATATCATCTGTGGGTGACAAAGCTTTCATACACACAATCCTCTCACTGAAGTTCACATCTGATATGACATTAGAAAAATATTAAAAGGAGCTATAATTGAATATATTTCACAGAATTCAAAGGTTATTAGTTTAAGCATTATAAATAGAAATATGAAACACATATTAATTTCAATATTTGATGAAATGATTAAGACGAAATTCCAACTAGCAATCGCTTTATTTTATGTTAATTCATATAGAACAGTTGGATAAGTGCTTCATTATTGATGAATACTTTTTATACAGCTATAGAGGGATGAAACTAATTAATGAACTTAATTGACAAATAAAGAGTTTACATAATCTTCTCTTTAAGTACATTTAAAATTATTTTATTAAAATAGGAGATATATATGTGTTTTGTTTCAAGTATTTACCGAAAAATTGTCTGAATTAACGCTGAATTGAAGCACATGTGAATAATAATTTTTTTTATTTTACTTGCAATAGAAGCAAGCAAGAGGATTGCGAATTATTCCTCGTAATCTTCTTAATACCTTCACGAACAGTTTGTAATAATTCCAGTTGGTTATCCACGTATTTGGCAGAATATAAAGATTTAAAATATTGTTGTAGCAGAACCAGTTAATTAATATAAGCCCAATTTAATTCCTTGCACAACATAAAACTGGAAAATAAGCAGAGAGTGGCTAACTAATTTACACCAGGAATGAAATTGCCAATTAGCTCCCCAGAAGTAATCAGGTGAGAATACCGTACACTGAACAATATGCTATTACTCTACTTGAAAAAAAAAAATGGAAAAAATAACGACAGGGGAAATATTATAGGAAAATTACATAGTCACAGATAATTGGCTTTTGACTGGCGATTTAATAAAAAAAAAATCATATATCAACAACGATGAATATGAATAAATTTGAATCATAATTTTTCATACATATGCTAAGAACACATATACCTAGTCATTAGTTCGAAATGTTCAAAATTTAGGACATTTTATTATAAAATGAATAAATTTCCATCGTAAATGTTTATACCTACTAGATGATTTTCCTATTTTCAAATTTCCGTCTATAAATTACTTGTAAAAATGTCACTACTCGAATACTTTCATGAGTCTCTGTTTTTAAATATTAAAACTCATTTTACTCTGATAATATCAACAACTCTCTACTTTATGGGTAACTTCCAGCTCTTAGTATTCCATTGGAGTACTCTTACCACGTTTATGCGATGGAATCATTTACTCCAGTTGGTGACGTCATCCTTTGTCTTGCATACGAAGAGAATTCAGTGAGACGTTCATGTGATAGGAATATTAATTAGGCTCTCCTGTGATGATGAAGAAAATTGTAGAGAAATCAATGTATTATATTTGAACCCTGAATGTGTGAATTTAATTTTAAATTGTTATGAACTATTTAAACAACAGAGAAATTAATTTTCGTATATGATAACTGAACGGATTTCTAATTCTTTTCTTTCATAATATTATGGTAAAGAACATTCATATAATATCTAATTACAGTCAATACAAACCAATAAACTGTGTAAATAATATCGAAAATGAGAACATTTATTCATATCATTCATGTAAGGAAATTTTTCACAAGTAATCATATTCTGTTTTGCAGATTATTGTACTAATATTATTATAAAACTTCAAAAATATACTTCAAAGCACAATTTTTTTCTGATTGGTAAGATGAAGCTCATTTCATGCATAATTACTATTAATTACTTATTTCAAAAAGGAATATCATAGTAAAAGCAAATTGTATATTTTACACAAGTTCCACATTCTTCAATAATTTTCACATACTGTATTGAAAAGAAGTTAATGGACGAAGACAAGCCACCTTGAAGATAATTAGATTACAAAAGCACTTAATAATTTTGCATCAAAATTTAAATATCATGAAATCTAATGTTTAATTATAGATGAAATACATAAGAGGATCCTATTTACCGCTTGAGTAATATCTATTGAGCACAAAGTTACTTGTAGAATTTCTTCACCCAGATGTAACTGGAAAAATGTTAGTTCACAGCTCTAAAAGTAATGCCCTATCTTGTGATTAGATTTAGTCTCTTAATTAAAACTGAATAAGAAAACCTGTTTCCTGAACGATGAAGAGTTAAGTCACAATGAAAAATGTGTGGAATTTGTTCTCTATGTTTCGATATTATTTACACATATTGTATATTAATATTCAATTTTAGTCTTTTAATTCTGTAATTATGACAAATAATTAGTATCAATCTTATCATATCAATAAGATAGAAATCATATTTCAGTGCCATATTGTATTGGGTTCAAATTTTACTCCAGTTTCTTTTATAGTTTTTATTCATTGTACTATACTCTGTACCTATGATACAATGTATAATACAAAATCACAGTGAGTGACAACGTAGGTCATGGGGTCAATTCAGATCGGTTCATGACATACACGGAAAATTTCGAGCTATCGGATCGTTCCACATTTTCGACTTACGATGTTATTTTTTTTACTTTTTCTTATTTAAGTTGCGATAACACGGAACTTACTTACAGTATGTAAACAATCGAACGTCGGGTCGAGTCCTACTACCGTAACATTACCCTTAATACAAAGAAGGATGCTCAATCCATCATCTGAATGAAATGATTGGTGTTTGTGGTACAAGATGTGCCAAGGTTTCGAGTCGAATCGTAAATAGTTTGATGGCTGCTACTCGTAAATAGAACAGGAAAATAATTTGGTATTCAGATGACCAAGTATAATACCTTTGAGATATGATATAATATTTATAATACACGATGTACTGGTTATACTACATCATGTAAAGGTTATAGTACATGATGTAATGGTTACAGTACATGATGTAATGGTTACAGTACATGATGTAATGGTTACAGTACACGATGTACTGGTTATACTACATGATGTAATGGTTACAGTACATCATGTAAAGGTTATAGTACATGATGTAATGGTTATACTACATGATGTAATGGTTACAGTACATGATGTAAAGGTTACAGTACATGATGTAATGGTTACAGTACATGATGTAATGGTTACAGTACATGATGTAATGGTTACAGTACATGATGTAATGGTTACAGTACATGATGTAAAGGTTATTGTACATGATGTAATGGTTACAGTACATGATGTAATGGTTATAGTACATGATGTAATGGTTACAGTACAGGATGTAATGGTTACAGTACAGGATGTAATGGTTACAGTACATGATGTAATGGTTACAGTACATGATGTAAAGGTTATTGTACATGATGTAATGGTTACAGTACATGATGTAATGGTTATAGTACATGATGTAATGGTTACAGTACATGATGTAATGGTTACAGTACATGATGTAATGGTTACAGTACATGATGTAATGGTTACAGTACATGATGTAATGGTTACAGTACATGATGTAATGGTTACAGTACAGGATGTAATGGTTACAGTACAGGATGTAATGGTTACAGTACATGATGTAATGGTTACAGTACAGGATGTAATGGTTACAGTACATGATGTAATGGTTACAGTACATGATGTAATGGTTACAGTACATGATGTAATGGTTACAGTACATGATGTAATGGTTACAGTACATGATGTAATGGTTACAGTACATGATGTAATGGTTACAGTACAGGATGTAATGGTTACAGTACATGATGTAATGGTTACAGTACATGATGTAATGGTTACAGTACATGATGTAATGGTTACAGTACATGAAGTAATGGTTACAGTACATGATGTAATGGTTACAGTACATGATGTAATGGTTACAGTACATGATGTAATGGTTACAGTACATGATGTAATGGTTACAGTACATGATGTAATGGTTACAGTACATGATGTAATGGTTACAGTACATGATGTAATGGTTACAGTACATGATGTAATGGTTACAGTACATGATGTAATGGTTACAGTACATGATGTAATGGTTACAGTACATGATGTAATGGCTACAGTACATGATGTAATGGTTACAGTACATCATGTAATGGTTACAGTACATCATGTAATGGTTACAGTACATCATGTAATGGTTACAGTACATGATGTAATGGTTACAGTACACGATATATTGCTTATAATACATGATTCAGTGCTCTTCAATACTTGCTAGTCTCTTTATTTTACCCGAAAGTAGATAATTACGTATGTAACTTTATATGATTATTGTGGCTTGAAATGAATACTAAAACAGCTAAATTCGAAGAAATAAAGCAATTGTCCAATATAGATGAACAAAATAAAATACATATTTAACTGTTCATTTAGGCAACTTTTCCCTGAATTTACATCATATTTAATTTGTTCACATTGAATTATGCGATTTAAAAAGTGTATCAGACTTCCTGACGAAATGGATTAGTTCGAAGTCCCTTCTCTTGAGGATAGAGATGTGCATTCGAATTCATTTCTTAATTCCGGCAAATTGTTCGATGAATTTAAAAGCTGGAGTTTCGAACTTTGGATCCTTCTTCATAAGAAATTCTGTTTTCATTTCGAATCTCTCTAAGGAATCATTTTGAAACTCTATTGAATTCAAGCTTCTCATGTCTAGATTCGCGTGGAGGATTTTATATAAAACTATATCCATTATAATATTATTCAAATAACAGTTTATATTTCATGAAATGTGAATAGTTCAGAGAAAATTTAATTTTCGGCCACAGAAATTCAGAGCCTACTTCAATCTCTCGTGGCTCCAACCGTAATTTCTACTCTATTATTTCAAACTAATTTTGAATGACTCTTTCATAATCTCTGATGAATCAGACTAAGTATAATTTAAAAGTCTCCTCCATAACATTATCTCTGTTAAATTCCACCTAATCTCCTATGGCTTTAAATTTACGAGGTGAAACAAGAATATTTTCCACCAAACTATCGCCAGTCTGTCGGAAAAGATCCCAGAGTCGCTAGTCGTGAGGACCCGTTAGTGTGATGAATCACCGCCTGATTCTGAAAAAAATGTATGTAATCTCTAAATATTTCATGAATGAATATGCCAGATAAGAACCATAGGACAAATAAATCCTTGGGTGTAATTTATGAAGGAGTAGGGCGGGGCACAGATAGCGGAGTGAAGAATAAAAACAGAAAAATAAAAAGTTATCGATTGCACCCATCGGAAAGAGCAGACCTTCACCAAATTAGAAAATAATTTGAAGAAGTTTAGTATTTCTAGTATAGGATTGAGCAAATGTCATATGAATGAATTAAGGTTTTGTTATATTTCCATTCAATTTTTTAATATCGAGATTGTTTATATCACTTCATAATCAAGACGTCAACTATTTTGTCTTATAAATTTTGTCTATATTATTCTGAAGTATGTTAATAAATAAATTAGATAAAAGACTATCTATAAATGTTAACAGTATTATAGAAAACTATGAGAGTATAAAAAAATATGTGTGGAATATCCCAAAATGTGAGATTCCCAGATGGTAATGTTGGCGCAGTTTTGTACAATTTTGGGACAATATTGGTCCAAGACACATTGTTACATGGTTTACTGTATATAATTATAATCCAAGAAATCATGTTTTCCTTGTTTAATCATTATTCTGCAAATACAAGACACTATTTTGCAATGATTTTGATAGACGAAGTATTTTACAATCCTCTTACCTATGCCAAGTTTTCATTCTATTTTCCTGACAAAATGATTCCAATTACCCGAACTAATGTTATAATTTAGCTAGTTTATAATTCCTCATCTAAGTTTTCAAGGAGTTTTATATATACTTTACTAACTTGAACTGAAGTTTTAGTCTTTTAATTGACTGAGAATTCGAGTGATTTGAGAAGACATGAGATTTTAGAGAATTTAAGATGACTGTCAATTTAGATTTTTAGAGTTAAACTAAATCTTGAAGTGATTATAAATTGGTTATTAATTATAATAATTATGTCCTAACTAGATAGTTTTCTATATAATATAAATATTTCACCCCATTAACCAATCCACTATTTTATTTCTATCAACTTTCAAATATTCTGTTAATGAAATCTAACAGATAAGATCAAAGTATCTATTAAATATATTTCCAAGCATTCCTGACTAAAAAGTTTTCCGAACATAACTTGGAATATGGCCTCAAATGTTTTTCTCATTGCAACTAAAGTGCTTGCAGTTGTATACGTGAAATTTGCTTTCCTCGAGCTCCTATAAATTAGCATATAATTAAATCTTTAGGCAAGAGAAGATTTGCATCCCTACGTTATAGAGCATACTTTCGAATGCTGGTCTGGCATTGGATTCAATGGACAGAATGTGTAAATATGGCAAAAGTCATTAAAATGTACAAAAAGTGTTTCATATTTCGAACTGTTATTTAAATATGAACAAATTGAAAAGAAGTGAAATATAAAACGTAAATTTTACCTCGTTTCAGATACTAAATCTTGTCCATGATATATAAACTGTGATTATTTTCTGTGAAGATGAATGAAAAATTCAACATTTCATCAATGTTGTTAATACAATAGCCAATATTATTAAAATATTGCCATTATTATTAGAATATTGCAATTATTATTAAAATATTGCCATTATTATTAAAATGTTTCCATTATTATTAAAATATTGCCATTATCATTAAAATATTGCCATTATTATTAAAATATTGCCATTATTATTAAAATATTGCCATTATCATTAAAATATTGCCATTATTATTAAAATGTTTCCATTATTATTAAAATATTGCTATTATTATTAAAATATTGCCATTATTATTAAAATATTGCCATTATTATTAAAATATTGCCATTATTATTAAAATGTTTCCATTATAATTAAAATATTGCCATTATTATTAAAATATTGCCATTATTATTAAAATATTGCCATTATTATTAAAATATTGCCATTATTATTAAAATGTTTCCATTATAATTAAAATATTGCCATTATTATTAAAATATTGCCATTATTATTAAAAATTTTCCATTATTATTAAAATATTACCTTTATTATTAAAATATTGCCATTATTATTAAAATATTGCCATTATTATTAAAATATTCCCAATATTAGTGAAATACTGCATCACGACAGGACGACAGAAATGAGAAAGTATATTCACATTAATTTAACAAATACTCCTTTTCTTTCTATTCTATTAACAAATTGTTTCTTAAGGGCCTGAAGAATTTGAAAATCATTTGAAATTAACATTATTCATTAACTTAACAAGAAAACTGTCAAATAGTAATTAAAAAGTGAACCCGTAAATCAAAAGACTAATTTTGATCATAGCTTTTAATTACTCTTCAAAAGAATGTATCTCACGCAATGCAGCTATAATTGAAAAATCTAATTAAATCTCGCTCTAATTCACAACCATTTGATTCAATTAGTTTGCTCAATTGCATCATTTGGAGATGATTAATAAACAAACAAATTAATAGCTGCTCTAATTACTGCTGAATTGAGTTTATAAAGGAACAATTTTAACGAATGTTTTGGTGTAGAAGTTACTGAACAGAATTCAATGGTTTTCAAATTAATCAAAATTATGAATGAAATACAAATTATAGATGAACTCTCACTGTAAAGAACATTCATACAATATCTATTTACAGTCAATACAAATAATATTCCACTAGGGATGAACTTCTACGGTGAAGAACATTCATACAATATCTATTTGCAGTCAATACAAATAATTAAAGAGGAGATATAATAATTCAAATAGTGAAATTACGAGTTAAGAGTTAATAATAAAGTGAATACTTTCTCTTTTCTGAGTAATTTTGGAGATAATGTAATCTCTAGTCAAGAAAATTAAAACCTGGACTGCATAAGGCTGTGTTAGACATTACGTTTGATCACTGATTATCTTTCTAATTTTATTCTCCAATCGAATTGGCTAGAAATTAGTCTAAAATAAAGAAAAAAATTACTGTCCATCGAATCCTTCACTGTATTAAAGAACAAATGTAATATATAGTTCGTAGAAGGGAGTTTTCGATTGAGAACTTTCGAATCCCTGCAGTTCTGATCGGTTGTTCTTCAATTCAAAGTTGGAAGAAGAAGAAAAAGTTAACAAGCTTGTAGCTCTGCAAAAAGAAATGATTTCACCTGAACAAAAAAGTCAAAGATTCGAAGATTGCTCAACTTTCAGAGTAAGAATAAAAGATGAAGGACATTTTGACAGGTGGTTAGGAAGTTTTGAGCTATCAGACGGCTCTATGTTCATTTTCAATAATATAGCTAATAGTGAAAATCCAATTTGGTGAATTTTGAACATTAAATACGGATGAATATATTTATCATCTATAATTAGTATACATCATCTCCTCATTATTATATAGAGAGATAATTAGGTGGGATCGAATTAATAAGGAGTTTGAATATTTGAAAAAATGAAAATTAATTGCTTTAATAACAACCTTATTAGTCATTCTGTAATTAGATGGTTAATGAAGGTAATTATTAGACACAGTTTTAAATTCTCATTATTAAAGACTGAAGACAGGACCAGTTAGCTGAGGAGAAAATGACATTCTTCAGATGCATTTTTGCTCACTTTTCACTCTGTAAAGTAACAAGAAATTCCTTCAAAAATGATGCGTGTTAAATAAATAGAAAAAGAGTATAGGGTTTGGGAAATACTGACTATTTGAGTTATTAACAATATTAGGTAAGGTAAGAGAACAATTAATTATTAACAGATGAGAATTAAATACCTGATGGAAATTGCAATATGCTGCTATTAAAATATGAATAAAAATAATAAAATATAATTAAAGCGGAGAGAATGTATTTTGATGAGTTTTTTAATGCAAGTATTTTGAAATTTTAATCCGATTGTTAATTCGTGTCTAGTATATACCAGCGTGTCAGCTTAAGGTATATACCCACAATTAAATTCTTCTAGTCATTTTCAAAACCAATGGCTTCAGTTCTATTTTGAATTTATTAAATAATTTCATTATATATAAAATTCTATCTTGGATATATTTACAGTTTTATTTTAATTGTACATTCATAAATTAGGATTACCTAAATTGCTTTCAATATAACTTCTCAAATTCAATATATTTGTAGTTAATTAGATTATCCAATTAAACGGTGAATATTAATAAATATTCCTCAAGAGAATTTTATTTGCATGTTGAATGATTCACACTAAATAGAGTTTAATTCGAAAGCAAATGGAACATTTAATTGTACATCACACTGCAGTTTCCTCCACTCTTGCGCTCTTCAAACTTGTCTCTCAGGGACCCTGAGACCATTAGGTTCTGAACGGTGGGATTATTAATCTATCCTTAGCAAATTAATTTGTCTTTTTGCTTTCGGAATCATCCATGGACTACAACAGTTGTAATTTAGTGAGTAAAAATACTCAGCAGTGTTAGTTTTAGAATGAATGAATCTAGTAACGCAAGTAGAAAGTTTTTCAACTTTAAGGGTAATTACTCAATTACCAGAAACTCACAGTTACTAGAAATGAGCGTTTCCATATATTGTAGTAATTTTACTCAGGGTAAAACTAACCCATTATTGTAACAATATTAGATATTTGGTTACGATATTGGGGCAATGTTACTCCAAGAAACATTGTTACATGTGATAGATCATTAGAAAATCTGAATGTTGAACATTTTCATTTAACTTATCTTCATGTAGGTCATCACCCTTATTCTAGTAACTTCAAACATACGGTAATTGAGTCATTACCCATTTACTTCATATATTTTTTTTTTATTATTTCAATTTATATTATATATTTTAAGCTCGAACAGAGATGTACTGCAAATCAGGTTATAGTTGGTTATAAATGGAACACTACTATGTATATCATGCATATTCCTATTCATCAAAGAAGCTCTTTTAGTGCGCAATTCATTATTCAATACGTTTATGAAATGCCCTCCCAGTCAGAAAATGATAGACGGTAGATCGTTCGTATACAAGAGGAGAGATCAATGAGTTTTCCTAATCTATATCGTGATAAATATTGTTCGAACATACATGTCTGACGAATGACAATGGCGTCGAAAATATAATTTTACAATAAATTACGATGGAATGTTGGTCGAAGCAATTAGATTTAATTATATTTTCCCATGGTGTGACGTATTATTCAACCAGCAACGATAGTTTTCCCAATGGGTACTTTTAAAAGAGATTTAAGATTTACTTCTTCTTTTTATTTATGATTTAAATTATTTAGAAACATTTTTCGATTTTTTGTAAACATTACTATATAAAAGCTGAAATAGAAATGAATACTATTAATATTTTTCTAGCATTTACGTACAAGCTGTTAAATGAATAGAAGCTGCAAATAGACTGCGTAGTGATAAATCCTGTTTAATATTATACTGCAGCAGGCTGATAAAGTTTACTATATAGTGTGTCTACAGTCCTAAACAAATGTAAGGAATTAACTTACTGCTACTGAATTGAGTCAAACATGCAGTGAAACATGTAAAGAGTATACAACATGTAAAGAGTATACAACATGTAAAGAGTATACAACATGTAAAGAGTATACAACATGTAAAGAGTATACAACATGTAAAGAGTATACAACATGTAAAGAGTATGTAACATGTAAAGAGTATGAAACATGTAAAGAGTATACAACAAGTAAAGAGTATACAACATGTAAAGAGTATGCAACATGTAAAGAGTATACAACAAGTAAAGAGTATACAACAAGTAAAGAGTATACAACATGTAAAGAGTATACAACATGTAAAGAGTGTACAACAAGCAAAGAGTATGCAACAACCAAAGAGTATACAACATGTAAAGAGTATACAACATGTAAAGAGTGTACAACAAGCAAAGAGTATGCAACAACCAAAGAGTATACAACATGTAAAGAATAAACAACATGTAAAGGTTAAATAATATATAAAGAATAAGCAACCTAAGTTTCAATATACATTAGAGAGTGTGTTCAACCTTGAATTCGTTGAATAGTTTCAATTTCTGATGGTTTATCTGCAGTTTGACTCATCTGAATAACTTAAGCCGAGGTCACACTCCCGAACTTTGTTGGAGCGTTCCTTGAAAGGAGTTAGTTCGGCCCGAATTTCGATACCGCTCGTTACCGCGCACAAAAGGGAAAACAAATCGTGGTAACGTGAGGGTTGATTGTGAGACGTTCTACGCGTGTTTGCGTTAGCTTTGCGGGGGTTAAGGTTGGTCTAGCGGTATACTACTTATGACTACGGAGCTGAGCAGAAGAAATATGAAATAAATGCATCTCTAATTATTTTTAACTTCTGCCATATTCACTATGAAAATTTAATTTAAATGATTACAAATTCATATAACTGTATTTATTGTTTCAATCACATCATACTAAAGACCTTTCCATACTAATAATAAGATGAAGAAAAAGTTACCAATAATACAGTGCAATAAAAGTTAGACCAAAAGTTTTTTAATCTTTTTCTTTATCATTAGAGACTGTGAAGAAAACAATTAACAAATATTACTTAATATTAAAATATCAGAGAGAATAATGACAGCTGAAAAATAACATCAGATTTATATAGTTGTATGGATTGAACCAAATATATATCAAATGAATAATACATTGAAAAATTATTATTAGATAAATAGAAATTCCTGATCATTTCAGTTATTACGGTCAGAACCATAACATTTTCTGGATAAGTCATGATTTTCAATATTATTTTAGATATTTTTTCCACATGCTTCTAATTCTAATCTTTTTACTACAAAATTCCTAAAGTAAATAAATAATAGCTGCTATTATTTTAAATAGTTGTGATGAATTAAAGTTCATTAATCAATTACTCTCAGACGTCATTAAACTCTATCCCTCCCACCACCAATCACAGCACGTTACTCTCTTACGTCATTAAACTCTATTCCTCCCACCACCAATCACAGCACGTTACTCTGTGACGTCATTAAACTCTATCCCTCTCACCACCAATCACAGCACGTTACTCTGTGACGTCATTAAACTCTATCTCTCCCACCACCAATCACAGCACGTTACTCTGTGACGTCACTAAACCCTTCATCTCAAAGCCAATTATATTTTAATGCCAATTACCTGTAATTAAGAAAAGGAGGGAAAGGATATGCAAGACAAATTAGATTACACAGAAAGTGGGAGTTAACATAGGCCAATAAAAAATTTCTAAATGTTGTAAATATTTATGATAAAGGCTAACACCCACTTTCCGTGCACGGTGTGTGTCTTTCCGGCAAATGAGCGGTTACTCTGAACGTATAATATTTACATAACCTTTAGCTAACATTTTCATTATATAATGTAACATTATCAAACCATTGATACATCACGAATATTCAAAGAGAAAGTTTCTACACGTGTTTCATCCGCATTCGAAACACAAAATCCAATATATTCCAATTAGTTCGTTTATGAGGTCTCCTAAAAACAGAAGAAAAATATTAATCCAATCAGTGGTTCATTTGGTAATTAGAACCTAAAAGTCGGAACAGAAAAATATGACATCATTCCAACATTCTCTGGATTGAACTAAATATTCACCTACATTTTTTGTATTATGCATCAGTTAGACCTTTGCCACCGAATTGGGTTTTTAATCTAAATAATTGGTTGTGAAGATTACTAAACCCATTTCAAATTATGAAAAACTCTGTTAAGATATAAGTCATGAACTCTACTTAATACTGTTTGGAAATATCATTTTAAAATTGTACAAAACAGGGACATTTCAATTAAATACTAAGATTGGTATAATTTAAACTTCTCTAATTTAAATACTAAATAATTTAATTTTCATGGAATATTTAAATAACAATTACACTTCCAATGGAGACTGGATTGCGACACAGAAAGGTGATAACTACAGTTCATATTGTACATGTGATGAGTGCATCAAATTGCAATTTAGAGCTTAACAAAACAAAGAATAGTAATTTGAATTATGATGAATTAGAAAAATCTTTATTAAAAACAATTATAATGTATCTTAATAATAGTACCAGTTTCATCTTACTACCAGTGATAGTCCAGCAGATTTAAGGACTAGAAAAGTGACCAATGGACACTAGGTGTCTAATATATATCTAAAGGTAAGAATTAGAAATTGAAATCAAATGACTATTCCTAAATTTAGATCTAGCGAGTTTCTGTCATCCCACTGCTACTATCAAGTTTATTATAAATAGAGTATTGAAGGTTTGAGTTTTTTTAAAACCAATATTTCGAATATATTTAGTTTGGATTAATTGTTTACCGTCTGTCACTTTCGAACACTTTGTTATTTCGTCTATAATTGAAAAAATCACTCTGAATGGATTTTAAAAGCACTTTGGATAATTAATTAATTCCAAGTTATACCAATTGATTCTCAGTGATTTCAATAATTGATTCCAATAACTACTAGTAAAAACTAAAAGTGATTCCTTGTGATTCCAAGTGATTCAAAATAATCCAGTCCTTTCATCCTATAACTCTGAAATAAAAATTTAATTGCAATCCAAGAATGAAATTTATGAAAAATGTTCAAGGATTTTACATAATCTAATATAAAAGCTATTCAGTAATTTGTTATAACATGATGTATATATGGTAGAATATTATAATATATTTTTGAAAAGAAAACTATATACCTCATATAATTTTATGTAGTTTTATAATCACTATCTTCTCTAAAAGGCGTAACGTACGTACGAAATACAGATACAATTAATATTTAGGTGTACAGATTTATACTCAGTGGAATAACTATATAATATTAATTATACGAGTTAATATTATACATCAGTAGTAAAAATTCTATTATTGTGGATCAATTCATTAACATCTATTTAACCAAATTAGCTGGTTTATATTATCTTATTTCAGTTAACAAAGATATAATAATATTAATAGCATGTTATTTACAAAGTTAATTCGTGTTGTGTTGATTGGTTCAAGTCATTCGAGCATAACAAAAAATCTTCAAATCTGAAGTCCTTTGTGAACCCTCTCTAATAGATATTGTAATCACGAACATCATAGGAATATAAGAGATATGTTGAATATAAAAGATATGTTGAATATAAAAGATATGTTGAATATAAAAGATATGTTGAATATAAAATAATAATAATAATATTAATAATAAACTTTATTGAACAAAAAAAGAATAATACATTCATTCAAGCCCATATGAAGTTCTGAATTGAACTTTTCAGGCAAAGTAAAAATTTAAAAAAAAAATTAAATGTATATGAGGAGGATTAAAACTTATTACGGATATTTATAGCAGAGAAAATATTTAGGACAAGTGATGAAACTATTAAATGTATTAAAAATATGAGAAAAAAAAATAAAGAAAGACTACAGGATTACGTAGCGTATTCATTTAATAAATAAGTCTTATATTTTTTCTTGAAAATATGAATAGAATTGCTGGTGCGTATGGTCTGCGGTATGGTATTCCAGAGTTTAGGTCCATTGAATGTTAATGATTTTTGACATTGTGATAGTCTTTGGAAAGTTGGGAGTGCATTATTACGAGATCTGGTACTATAGTTGTGAGAAGCATAAGACAAATTTCCAGAACTGTGCTGCAAGTACATGTGAATTCCTAGTGCAAGTTTATAAATTTCTGGAATACGTAAAATTTTAGTTTTAAGAAAAAGAGGCCTAGTAGTAGCCAGGTACTCAGAGGATGTTATGATTCTAATAATTTTTTCCTGAATTAAAATTAGGGAGTTGAGATGAACAGCAGGAGCATCACCCCAGATAAGAATACCATACAGCAGATAGGGATAAACAAATGCATAACATAGACCAATTAGAACGCTCTCTGGAATGAAACTGCATATTCTATAAAGTATTCCTGTTGTCTTGGAAAGTTTAGAACAAATATATTGAATATGGTGAGAGAAATTTAAGTGGTTATCCAGATGTATACCAAGGAATTTTACATTCTCATCGAAATCAATCCTAGAATTACCTATAGTCAGCAACATGGGAGAAATAATATCATGAGTACGGTTGGTAAATAATAAGGCGGTGGTTTTGTTAGTGTTCAGAGATAACTTATTAATGATGGTCCAATTAAATAACGTAGAAAGATTTTCATTAGATCTATAGAAAAGTGAATGATAATCGGAATCGCTGCATGCGATTGTTGTATCGTCTGCAAAGAGAGTGAAATGCAAGTCATCTGAAATTTTAGGTAAGTCGTTTATGAATAATAAAAACAAGAGAGGTCCAAGAACACTTCCCTGTGGTACACCGCAAGATATTGGACAATCATTAGATATAACAAAACCAACCTTAACACATTGCGTTCTCCCACACAGATAACTACGGAACCAAGAGAGTGCAATTCCTCTGACACCGTATATGGAAAGTTTACTCAAAAGAATGTCATGGTTTACGGTGTCAAAGGCCTTTCTCAGATCAATGGAAACTCCCAGGACATGTCTTTTATCATTTAACTCGGCATAAATATATTCAACCAGACTCAAAATAGCATCTGTTGTATTTTTACTTTTTTGAAATCCAAATTGATATGGACTAATTATACTGAAATCTGTCAGAAATTTAGTCAGTCTACTAGCCATACATTTCTCAATAATTTTACTCAAAAGGGGCAGAGTAGAAATAGGCCTATAATTATTCATTTCAGAATCAGAACCTGATTTGTGAACTGGAATTACTACTGCTCTCTTAAGACTGTCCGGGAAGGTTCCACAAATAAAAGAATTATTTATAATTTTTGATAATGGGTTCGCCAAATGTTCAACTACAAATTTAAAAGTCCTTGTAGGAATGTTATTAAGACCGTAATGAGAATTCTTAAGTTTAGATACCAAATTTACAATTTCAGAGTCAGATACAGGTGATAGAAAAAAAGAGGTAGGCAGATTAAATGATATGTTATTAGTGGGGTCCTGGACAGTCTCCACTATATTAGAGTTTAGTTCAGAGCCAATATTACTAAAGTACTTATTAAAGGATTCGGCAATGTTACGAATGTCTGTTACTTCATTATCATCAATAATTATTGAAGATACAACTTTTTTCGATTTCTTACTCATGATTAAATTATTTATCAAATTCCAAGTTGATTTTAAATTATTTTTACAATTATTAAATGCATCCATATGGTACCTCTTTTTAGCTTTCCTTATAGTATTAACAAGTCTATTTTTATATGATTTATAGAATGAATCTGAGATCAAATTAAGTTTCGCAGCCTTGAAATACGCAGATTTAGTTTTAATGGATTTTAAAATAGCTGAAGTTAACCATGGTTTGTTAAGTCTCTTTTGCGACACATACTTTACTTTCATAGGAAAACACTTGCAATATAGTTCGTTAATAATTCTATAGAACAAAACAAAATCTGCGTCTACTTCACCAACAAGACAACTCCAATCCAATCTTCCACACCTATCCCTAAACCCACTCAAATTGTCTACAGAATGATCACGAAACTCAACCCTAATCAAATTATCACTGTCTAGTTGGAAATCTTTGATGATAAAAAATGTAGGTAGATGGTCAGTACAATTAAAGAGCAATATACCAGAATCTACAACATTAAGTCTATTATACCATATATGATCAAGAAGGGAGGGTTGACCCATCTGATCTCCACAAGGAAATCTCGTGGGTTTACTAATTGTAGGTAAAAAGTTAAGTGAGAACAGACTATGAACAAAATTTCTTATATCAGTGCAAGAGCTTTCTTACCCAATCAAGTTTATATTGAAGTCACCCACTAGCAATACCTCCCCCAAACCTAAACGCACTGCAGGATCGTTCAATATGCGCAAAATACAATCGGTGAAATGAACAAGTGACCCTTCTGGAGGGCGATATATGGCAACTATACTAATTGAACGATTTTTATAGGATATACTTGCACAGCATGACTCTATATCGTCCTCCACTAAGGATAGGTGATCTAATTTACTGACAGCTAATTGGTTATGAGCATAGATTGAAACCCCACCCCCTCTGCCCACTCCCCTCCCACTGTGACAACCCACATATCCATCCATGCTCCTCCCATCACCCCCCATGAATCTAGTCTCGGTGAGTACAATCACATTAAACCTCAATTTTAAAGAATTCAAAAATCCAGAAAATACTTCATGATTAGAATTGAAGCTACGGATGTTATAGTTACAAAGAGAAAGACAATTTAACCGGTCATCGAATCTCTGATTAAAATTATCAATGGAATAATAAGTAGACTGATGGGGAGCATTGAGAGAATCAAGATAACCATTAATTAAATTATCATCAGGGTCAATGTCGAGCAGATTGTTATCAATCAGTACCATAATGAAAAATTAGTATAAAGTTGACAACAAACAAACGCCAGGCTAGTCGCAGGCAATGCAAATTAAGAGCATAAATCGATGCGTATTCATCATATAAACTGCGTCCATCGCTTTAATGCAGATCACTATTTTGTGAATAATTTTAATAATATTGATCGTACAGTAGTGAAACTTTGGTCACTGGAAGAATGCTTCTATCTTAGTATCTTCCTGAAATATTTTTTCAATCCATGAGAAAGTTGGAAAGTTATGAACGTTTGTGTATTTTGAAGGCATTTTAACTGTCCATCGCTTTATTGCAGCTCTGTGAAAAGGCCAAAAAATGGGCGATTAACTTCTACCGAGAGGGTAAAATTGTAACAGGTCCTGCAGAAGGGATGACTCTTATATATTTAGCTAATGAATTTGGGAGGGATAAGAGAAACATAGTTTCTATTTTGGAAGATCCCGACACCAACCCAAGGAGAAATGAGGGTACGAGGAGAAGCTATTTCCCCTCGAAATATGCAAAAATTACCCAGGCAGGTTATGAGGCAGCCAAATAATACTAGTGCTTCCATTTTCGACAAGGCTGTGATTAGTTATTCGTCCAAACAGTGTCTTAAATGAGACGACAAGGAACGTGGAGCCCATTTCCAGGCCTCCTATGCACAAGTCATATAAGAAAAAGGCATTATATTTACACAGAATTACATGAAAACAAACTTCCTACTTGTTCTTTTAACAGATGAGGAAAGAGCCACCCTTTATTTTCTGGATGGATGGGTTAAAGTTTGGATCCACCTGGAGCTGTTTATCCACACTGGTTTCGTCATCAACAAGGAGGCGGTGGCCTTATGTTTTAAGTGGGCATCATGGGTGAAACGTTAATTGGCCCTTTCCGAGTACCAGAGTGTGTAAACCTAACAATCCAATCCTACATTGCCTCTTTTGTTCAGTACTTATTCCCTTGGCCAAATAATTTGCAATTATCTCGTTGGCAAAAGATGATTTTCTTGCATTACTACGCACAATCTCATGCTTGAAGTGTTACAACTTCTTTTCTGACATCTCTGGGCATCAATTGAGAGACTCTCATGACTTGATTGCCTTGTTCTCTGGTCTTAAGCCCCATTGAGCATTTCTGACCGTTTCATTTGAGACATTACATCGGGACTGTTTGGACGTAAGACCAATGACAGCCGTGTCAAAAATGGAGGCACTAGTAACATTTTGCTGCCTCATGACTTGCCTGCGTATTTTTCGCATATTTAGAGGGGAAATTCTTTTTCTCGTACCCTCATCTCTCCTTGGGTTTGTGTCGGGATTTTACAAAAAAGAAACTATTGTTCTCTTAACCCTTCCTAGTTATAAAGCTAAATATATGTAGTAGAGTCCTCCCTTCTGCAGGACCTGCTACAATTTTTACCCTCTCGGTAGAAGTTAATCGTTCATTTGTTGGCCTTTTTACAGAGCTGCAATAAAGCGATGGACAGCTAAAATGCCTTCAAAATACATAAACGTTCATAACTTTCCAATTTTCACATAGATTCAAAATATATTATAGAAAGATACTAACATATAGAAGCAATCTTTCAGTGACCTAAGTTTCACTACTGTACGATCAATATTATAAAAATTATTCACAAAATAGTGATCTGCAATAAAGCGATGGACGCAGTTTATACAAAACTTTACAAAAAATGGTGTGACATACAATTGAGCTATATAAAAGATTAAAAATATAGAAAATCTTACAGAAAAATAAGAACAAACAGTAGGTGACAGCAGTTGACTGGTAGGCAGCAGACAGGTACAACAGGTGACAGGTAGGCAGCAGACAGGTACAACAGGTGACAGGTAGATAGCAGACAGGTACAACAGGTGACAGGTAGATAGCAGACAGGTACAACAGGTGACAGGTAGATAGCAGACAGGTACAACAGGTGACAGGCGGGCAGCAGAAAGGTACAACAGGGGACAGGCAGACAGCAGACAGATGATTAGTAAAAAAAAAAACCAGGCAGTAGGTACAGTTAAGAGACAGCAAATGATAAAGATACAACACATGGTACAGTCACGTCTGCCCATGCCCCTGCAGCAGATCAACCACTGTCAAATTAAGTAACTTATCACAAAAGTCTTCAAGTCGATGCTGACTGTTAATGAAAGTTTTGGTATCTCTACCAGACGGTGAGGGTTTCTTAACCCAAACAAAAATCTTGCCATCTGTCGATCCGCATGAGATATGTTGAATATAAAAGATATGTTGAATATAAAAGATATGTTGAATATAAAAGATATGTTGAATATAAAAAAGATATGTAAAAAGAAAGATAAAAGATATGTTGAATATAAAAGATATGTTGAATATAAAAGATATGTTGAATATAGAAGATATGTTGAATATGAAAGATATGTTGAATATAAAAGATATGTTGAATATAAAAGATATGTTGTATATAAAAGATATGTTGTATATAAAAGATATGTTGTATATAAAAGATATGTTGTATATAAAAGATATGTTGAATATAAAAGATATGTTGAATATAAAAGATATGCATTAAAATGTTAGTGGAAATGGAGAAATATCATCGCATCAGTAAAAGTATACATTTCAATTAAAAATATAGTGGAAATATATATATATATATATATATATATTTTATTTAATTAATTATATGACAGTCTAACAAAGGCGGGTACAGTTTTCAATATTATATCAGGAAAGTTCAATGGAATGTGTTTTGTAATTAACAGCAACAATTAAATATTATGCAACACAAAGCGAGGCCATTTATTTAATTATTTGTTAATTACTTTACAATTTTTGCACCAACAACCACAATACAATGACTGGAGTCTTAATCTTTCCAAACAAATAAGAAAGTTTATGTTTCTTGTTATTATATATTTAATAATCTTTATTGTATGTGTATTAATTTATCTTTAATTTTTATTGTGTTAGTTAATTAATATAACATTGATACACTTAGCTGTATCATGTTTGTATTTACTCTACCGTATGCTTATTAATCACTTGTCTGCGTTTGTTAATCCCTAACGTGTACAGATTAATCAATATAGTGTGAGTATTAATCCCTAACTATAGAGCATATTCACTAAATTCTAATTATCCCTCACTTCATCAGACACAGGGACTACAAAATGTCTATCAAAAATGTCATTCAAAAATCTGTATATAAAAATTCATATTTTGTGCATCATTTAATTAAGTAAATAGAAAATAATAATTATTCATATCGTAAATATGGAAGCATCCGGTAACTCTGATTTTACCCTAAAACACAGTGATATAATATCGAACAATCTCAGCAATGTTTAACTGTTAATTATTTAATTAATTTTAGGCTCAAAGGAGGAATTTTGTATTGGTTTTAGATAAAGAAAATGTTTGCTTATCAGCTTTTCGATAAAAAAGAAGAGATGAGAGATTTCTCTAGAACTGAAGAAAAAACATTTTAATGAGAATCCGAACATTGAGAGTAAATAAAAGTAAGTTGGAAGCGCCAGAAAAATCTCCAACTTCGGTATGACTTCTTGCAGCCAAAACTCATTTTGTTCCATTTTTATTTCCGAAACTCTGGGCTTATTGTTTCTCGGTGGGAGTGAAAATTAATTCCAAGTCTTTCTCAACTCACTTTCCGATGAATAAAATGCTTTCTTATTTATAAAAGCTGCAATATTCTAAACAAAATAATCTGCACTGAGATTAGAATGTTGTAACAGTGCGAGGGCAATTCGTAGCGAGGACAATTCGTCACCATATTTTCCCTCTCACCAAATTTCATTTTATTAATTTGTTTCATATTTAATTTCGACATTTATTTGCCATATTTTCCATTTCTTTCAAATCTTCAAATTAATAAATGATATAATATGAACAAAAATTGGTATCTATAACAATTCGTTCACAACAAAGGTATAGACCCTAGACTGCAGTTCTTAAAGTATTTTTAAGAACCAATGAGCATTATTTGCAGTGCATTGAAATAGATTGAAAAGCTACAATTATAATATATTTGATTACTATGATGTTAGAAAATGGCAAATGTACTTCATGTATATTCTGCATGATATTGATAGCGAGAACCGAACTTTTAATAACATATAATTATATAAAACAACCCTACTAAGCAATCCCCATAAACAGTCCAGGCCCCAAAGGGGTGCAGCGCATCCTACTTTAAAAACCACTGCCCTAGAGAGTCAGTGTGAGACGCGAACACTCGACTTCACTGGCGTGAAATGAGCTCTCACACTCCTGTGCTACCTTGCATTATATTTATAAATAATTTATAGTAATTCCCTTTCAGTCTCACCCATACCAATCTTTCCTGCGAACCTGGATACAATCGTGAGAATTGGGCCCTCACGGTTCCTCTGCAGTGTCACCAGGGCCTCTGGACCATAGGACTCAGTCTCTGGACCATAGGACTGAATGCCTATAAACGAGCTAGTAAGTAGCGTAAAGTGCATTTCTACCTAACTCATGTGCTATCTGTAGTTTATTTGGATTATGTATATTTTGGAATGAGAACGCATGAAATAACTTCAGAACCGCTAAGTGTAATTTTGTGTTCAGGGTGTTCAAAAAACTATAACAAGTCATGATCTGGTAACTTAATGTTATTGGTGGAGACTCAGGAAAATTTGTTGTTGTGAAAGAAGATACACAAGAGAAAGTTATGATGGGATAATAAGAAATTAAGATGGGTAACTTTCTTATTTCTTATTGGTCCAACCATGATTTTACAATGAAAAAAAAACATAGGTTGGATGAAAAAATATTTGTAAACTACTTAAAAAAAAAAATATCTATTGATAGAAAATATAGAAAATGCTGATTAAAAATGTATTGCAAACGTATGATAAATCATATAATTCATATTCCCACTCTTCATATTATATTCTCAATAACTCCTACACAATTTTAGTATGGGATTTCCATTATGTTTTTTTTTCATGGTAAAAAATAAATATTGAATTGATTATAATTCAATGGCCAATATCAATTGTCTATTCAATCCAAAGAGTTTATGTTCTACTTAATTGTGTGTGCGATTTCTATCTCCAAACATCATCAATTTATAATAAATGCTTTACTCATTGTAAAGATGGTGAAGGTAATAACCGTGTGATTCATTTAGTCGTGTTTCCCCTTTATTAGGAAGTATAACGCTATACCGGAAATAGAACACTATAACCGATAATAGGGTCCATGGGAATAGACAACTGCGAATTGAGAGCTGCGTTACAAACAATAGTTACGATGCAATTTAATTGTACTTCATTATAACTAGTGTTAGCGTGCTGTTACAAATATCGGCCATTATAATACAACTATATTATGGACAATGGTTAAAGTTCAATTCATGCATTAATTATTATTGCATTGGTGAAAGAAGGTAACATGGTTGAGTCATAGAAGATTACATTGGGTCCCAACGTAATCTCTGTTGTCTCCACCATATAATTTTCTTTACTCTTAATTCATCGACTTAATCAATCAATTTCTTTTAATAACTATTAATCCTTTGATAAGTATAGAATCCATAAACAAAAACACAATACAGGAAATGAAAAATTATTCTGACAACAGGTTACAAAAGCAACCTTCCTAATTACTACACGGTGAATGAAAAGGTCCTCCCTATAGCCACTAGATGGCCAATTAAATTGATCCTTCCTAGCGACGATATACGGTACACTGAAAACATCTTTTCTAGCCACTACACGGTACACTGAAAACATCTTTTCTAGCCACTACACGGTACACTGAAAACATCTTTTCTAGCCACTACACGGTACACTGAATACATCTTTTCTAGCCACTACATGGTACACTGAAAACATCTTTTCTAGCCACTACATGGTACACTGAAAACATCTTTTCTAGCCACTACACGGTACACTGAAAACATCTTTTCTAGCCACTACACGGTACACTGAAAATATCTTTTTTAGCCACTACACGGTACACTGAAAACATCTTTTCTAGCCACTACACGGTACACTAAAAACATCTTTTCTAGCCACTACACGGTACACTAAAAACATCTTTTCTAGCCACTACACGGTACACTGAAAATATCTTTTCTAGCCACTACATGGTACACTAGAAACATCTTTTTTAGCCACTACACGGTACACTGAAAATATCTTTTCTAGCCACTACATGGTACACTGAAAACATCTTTTCTAGCCACTACACGGTACACTAAAAACATCTTTTCTAGCCACTACACGGTACACTGAAAATATCTTTTCTAGCCACTACATGGTACACTAGAAACATCTTTTTTAGCCACTACACGGTACACTGAAAATATCTTTTCTAGCCACTACATGGTACACTGAAAACATCTTTTCTAGCCACTACATGGTACACTAGAAACATCTTTTTTAGCCACTACACGGTACACTGAAAATATCTTTTCTAGCCACTACATGGTACACTGAAAACATCTTTTCTAGCCACTACATGGTACACTGAAAACATCTTTTCTAGCCACTACATGGTACACTGAAAACATCTTTTCTAGCCACTACACGGTACACCGAAAACATCTTTTCTAGCCACTACACGGTACACTGAAAACATCTTTTCTAGCCACTACATGGTACACTGAAAACATCTTTTCTAGCCACTACACGGTACACTGAAAACATCTTTTCTAGCCACTACATGGTACACTGAAAACATCTTTTCTAGCCACTACATGGTACACTAGAAGCATCTTTTTTAGCCATTACACGGTACACTGAAAATATCTTTTCTAGCCACTACATGGTACACTGAAAACATCTTTTCTAGCCACTACACGGTACACTAAAAACATCTTTTCTAGCCACTACACGGTACACTGAAAATATCTTTTCTAGCCACTACATGGTACACTAGAAACATCTTTTTTAGCCACTACACGGTACACTGAAAATATCTTTTCTAGCCACTACATGGTACACTGAAAACATCTTTTCTAGCCACTACACGGTACACTGAAAACATCTTTTCTAGCCACTACATGGTACACTGAAAACATCTTTTCTAGCCACTACATGGTACACTAGAAGCATCTTTTTTAGCCATTACACGGTACACTGAAAATATCTTTTCTAGCCACTACATGGTACACTGAAAACATCTTTTCTAGCCACTACACGGTACACTGAAAACATCTTTTCTAGCCACTACATGGTACACTGAAAATATCTTTTCTAGCCACTACATGGTACACTAGAAACATCTTTTTTAGCCACTACACGGTACACTGAAAATATCTTTTCTAGCCACTACATGGTACACTGAAAACATCTTTTCTAGCCACTACACGGTACACTGAAAACATCTTTTCTAGCCACTACACGGTACACCGAAAACATCTTTTCTAGCCACTACACGGTACACTGAAAACATCTTTTCTAGCCACTACATGGTACACTGAAAACATCTTTTCTAGCCACTTCACGGTACACTGAAAACATCTTTTCTAGCCACTACATGGTACACTGAAAACATCTTTTCTAGCCACTACACGGTACACTGAAAACATCTTTTCTAGCCACTACACGGTACACTGAAAACATCTTTTCTAGCCACTACACGGTACACTGAAAACATCTTTTCTAGCCACTACATGGTACACTAGAAGCATCTTTTTTAGCCATTACACGGTACACTGAAAACATCTTTTCTAGCCACTACACGGTACACCGAAAACATCTTTTCTAGCCACTACACGGTACACTGAAAACATCTTTTCTAGCCACTACATGGTACACTGAAAACATCTTTTCTAGCCACTTCACGGTACACTGAAAACATCTTTTCTAGCCACTACATGGTACACTGAAAACATCTTTTCTAGCCACTACACGGTACACTGAAAACATCTTTTCTAGCCACTACATGGTACACTGAAAACATCTTTTCTAGCCACTACATGGTACACTGAAAACATCTTTTCTAGCCACTACATGGTACACTAGAAGCATCTTTTTTAGCCATTACACGGTACACTGAAAATATCTTTTCTAGCCACTACACGGTACACTGAAAAATCCCTTCATAGCCACTACACGGTAGACTGAAAAAACAAACAGAACAAAACATCATTACTTCTATTGCATGTACAATGTAAGTACATAACTATGAATAAATTATATTAATCATGAAACTTATGAACTGCATTCAATATATGTTAGTACATAGATTACTATTTACAAACAATAAAAATGAATAAAGTAAAAATTATATTACTAAGTATGATCTTGAAGGAAATAAATACTGTTGTCTCAATACTTTCAACCATTACTGTATGGTTAAATGAATGTACAGTTTTTAATCAGAGTCTACTTTTATGATCGGGTCATTGTGACCCGTAGTGGGTGGGGTCTCAATAATTTAAAAAAAGTCAATTTAACCCGTTCGGGTCAAATCATCTTCGGGTCGAATTGATGAGCAAAGAGAAAAGAATAATGAGCATAAAATGACCGGGTTTGATGGTCACTGTGACTCGATTTATTCTTCTAAATGTAATGCAGTATTGTCTTTCATTTTCAGAGCTGATGACAATAGTGTCACAATAACATGTGAAAATGGTTACGGTTTGTCTCGTGTGAAATGAATTGTTTTTTAATTTAAATTGAAATAGATCAAACTCACAGTTTATTCTACACTTTACTGTAATAACAATTCATATTTATAGCTATATAAACAGAAACCAAGATAATTTACTTATATATAATATATGTATATATGCAATTGTTCAATCTAATTTTAATTCATTAAAATTAATACAAACAATTATAAGAAACAAAAACTAGTAATCCGAAATAACAAACATTTGAAATATATTTTAGCGTAGCTTTCATTAAGATCTAATATTAAACTATAGAACAGTATGTTCTCTGCAATTAATTCAAGCCTTAGACATATTTTTCAACTACAAAATTACTGCAATTCACCCCATTAAGCTTTTGATGGTCCACAGCTGCGTTGATGGCAATTGGAGGACATTCTTGGGCGAAGAATCGCACTCTTCCCAAAGCTTGACTTGCGATACCATTTGTCACGACGGATGCTACAATGGCGGCATCTGCGTCCAGCCAGACAGTTGTAATTGTCCAGAAGGATTTACTGGTCGAAATTGCGCGCTAAAAACCTGCTGGATTTCGGAGTCATTGTCTACGAATGCGGTCTTCAAATACGTGAGAGTTTGAAACCCATTTCAGTGAGTGATGAATGACTGCACGTTTTGAAACTGAAAGGTAAATTATGTCTACTGTTTATGATTAAAGAAGAGAAGAAGAAGATTGTACCAATGCTTTTGTTTATTTGTTGTAACGTAAACTAAAACTATTACTTCAACCACTTGACCTCTATGACATCATACTGAATAAAAGGATGAAAACTGACGTAGAAACTTAAAACAAATAATTCAAAGGTAGTTGTTTTAAAAACTTTTAAACAAAATGGAAAATATACCATTTCATGTAGAGGAGGTGTAAGTACACCAAATAGGACACTGTTAGCAATAGAGTGACACAGTAAATACACCAATTCGGAGACTGTTAGTAATATAAGAACCCAGAAAGTACCCCAAAATAGAGTACTATAGGTAGTATGAAGATATTGTAAATACCGATTTATATCCGATTTTTAAATTGCATTCATGGTAATTGACTTTTTACTTCAAGCAATATATAAAATCGAATTACTTATTTGCATCAAGCAATTATTTCACCCGAAATATCTTACAGTACGAGCATATCTATTCTAATAATTTCCTTAGTGCGTTTATTTATTTATTTATTTGGTGTCCGCTTTTGCATGACGGGTATTAAACATGAAGAATGTAACTATGATACGCACGGGAATATATTGAATTGATATTTAAATTACCCTGTTTTTATTCAATTTCAAATGTATTTTATCTATAAAATTAATCAGACTATGCAGAAAATTAAATTTTAATTGAATTCATAGAAAGTAACGTAATAACGGGTAATACATTGGTATTGATAATTACCCGTCATTTTTAACGGGTAAGTACACTAGTAGAGAAAAATTCCTATTTATCGCACTGTTTCACATTTAATAAGAACTTAAAATTTCTATTTAACTTTCATTTTAATTGGTATTCATGATACTGAAAACCCACCAATTAAAATGAAAGAATGAAAGAAAATTATAATGCGATGAAAAGCCATTACCAGATGCAATTTATATCATGAATACCAATTAAATAAAAGTCAAAGAATTATTGTGCACTTTTTTCGCATAGTCGAAATTGTGGAACAGTCTGATAACTCGGAACATGCCCTAATTAATATACAATATTGTCTGATGCCCTCATGTAGCATTTTAATTAATTTCCTCTAGGTATACATATTCGACCATTTCGTTTAAAATGACATTACTCGTTATTTTCCTATTAATTTGAACATGAGAAGTGACTTTGTATTTATTCAGCACAAAAGAACTAAGTGGTTTAAAACTTTAGAGGACAGAAAAGAGAAATGAGTGACGCCTAAATCGCCTAATTAGTAAAGGGTAAAATGCCTTGCATTTTAAAAATAGTGGGGAAGATTTTAAAACGAAAGTTAAATTAATCAATCAATTACATTGTTATATATGAAAATATTTTAGTAAGGGAGGATTTATAAGATTGAAGAAAGCGCTAAGGTAACTTTGAAAAAAGTTATCGTTATTTCAAAATTAAACAACTTCTATTTTTTAAAACGTTTAACCCTAAAAGGGGCAGTAAACTTTATAAAAAAATGCCCTTTTTCGGAATGAAAATGTTGTTAGTAATTAGTTGTATACATACGAGAGTTTAATCTTCTAATTTAACTAACACTCGTAAAAATAATAATTTGGTTTTAAATCCAGCGCTCACCGCAAGGGGCGCTGTGAATTACATTCAGCTGTTACCAATTAGAAATATCAAATATTCGTCATCAATAAGTATAAAACTATAATAACTAGGTAGTCTAGTCAGTAGTGTGGTAGCTAGGCTGTAAATTTTAAAGTTTAAAAGTTGTAGTATGTCGATTGCGTGAGTATGTGCGTCATTTTTTTGGTCAATCTTTTGTCTACAATTGACATTTTGTAGTTCCAGATTTAGTCAGTAGGTGGTGATGCATTTGCGAATTGATTTTTTTTTAAATAGGAATTTAGAAAATAAAATAACATTTTATTCTATTATTAATGTCCCTTTATCGATTTATGAACAAGAGAGAAAAAGTTTGTCCAAAGGTTTACCAGCCCTTCAAGAAAACTTTAACATTGAGTTTAAATGAACGTTTTTAAACATGAAATTTCAGTTTAGGATGAATCTTTTCAATTGTATTTGGTATGATGATTACTTTATTGTATGGTATAGCTTATGTTTTCAAATACAAAGGTAGCTGATAAGACGTATGCTTACCTGTATCTTAGATTATGTTCAGATACAAAGGTATCTGATAAGACGTATGCTTACCTGTATCTTAGATTATGCTCAGATACAAAGGTAGCTGATAAGACGTATGCTTACCTGTATCTTAGATTATGTTCAGATACAAAGGTATCTGATAAGACGTATGCTTACCTGTATCTTAGATTATGTTTAGATACAAAGGTAGCTGATAAGACGTATGCTTACCTGTATCTTAGATTATGTTCAGATACAAAGGTAGCTGGTATGTATGATGATTATTTTCCTGCATAGTAGTTAATTTTTTAGATACAAAAGAGGGGAATTTGATTTCCCGGGGGAACTGTGGTTGTCAACTGGGGTGAGTCGAGGAAATAAAAACAGTTCAAAACAATCCAAGTTTGTCAAAATAGAACACTTCAAATGAAAAATATATGAATCTGTAGGAGGAAAATATCAACTGTTTTTTCATTTCTATTGAACCAATTTTTCCTATTTCCTCTAAAAACAATTAAATCTAAATCTGATAATCTTTTAATAATGATATAAATGTTAGAGATATTTTCTGTTATTATCATAATGGTGAATTTAACCTCCTTTACCATAAGACTTTAGAGGTTTAGCTTCCAATTATTAAAGGAAATGAGATTTATTCACCATTTGGATCTTTTTTTGAAATAATGAATGCAAACTAGATTTTTTCAGTTCTATAATAGGATGACACCCTCTGTATAACATGTGCTATAAAATTGAGTCGTTCTCTGAGTAATGAAATATATAAAGTATGAAGAATAGAGAACTGTTTATTTCTATTTCTCTTTCACAATTTAAAGTCATGAATATCTAAGTAATTGGTAATAAACTCCACAGTCAGGCCATTAAATAGTCATGAAGTGTGCAATTTAACTAACTAGTGGATACAATACACTACATTACTCCCATCTATGTTAAGAGTTTCAAAGTTTTTATTATTTGAAAAGCAAATTAATTGAACTAAAACTACAGGGAGGAGCCAATAGGGGTCCGCTTCTCCTCCTTTCCAACAACCAATCAGAGAAGTGTTTTCGTAGAAGTCAATATCAGTAAAAACATATGTTCCTGGAACACATTATCGATAGACACGTATGCAGTAGAAACAATATCTCAAAAACCTCATGGTGAATGCCACGCCCCTTAAAAGGTGAAGGGTCTGAATCAATTGGGTAGCAAATCGGAGGAGGAAGAACGTTATGTGGAGTCAGTGCTGACCAAGGAGGTATCAAATAGTGAGCCTATTGTGATCTAAGTGAAGGTAAATGCACCATGATGAAATTTCTTATATGTTGAAATTTGAGTGCCATAAAATAGCATTCAGTTTTCAAAAACTGATGACTTTAATCGTTGCCTTTATTTCAGTTTAATTTTCTATTGCTTTTGGTTCAGAATAATTCTCTGATCTCTTTGATTTTCATTAATTCTCTGATGCTTTTGTTCCATGTTAATTTCATATGCATGTTGCATTTCTCTCTTGAAATTTCACTGTAGTCGAGATGAAATGGAGAGTAAAGTACAAATTTCCTTTAGAATGCCATAAGTAGCCTTCCGTTTTCTAAAATGGTAATTCATCGCAGACTAAAGAAAATTGGTTCACTATATGGTTTAAATCCTAACTCATTCATTATAGAGGAGTGCTGTATATAGTTAAGCCCACTGTAATCACCTTCTACCTAGTATTAGTGACGGTACGCAGCCTACTAATTTGGACGATGGTACATTTTGTAAATTGAAAAAGTCTGAAGTTTGAACTCGTTTGCATGGTAAGAGGTTAATATTCTGACTGTGAAATGAAATAACTTATGTGAATATTTCTTTTACCAAAGTAAACATGAATTCATATCATTTACCGAAAAGAATGGTACAGTTTTAGTAGAAACTATTATCACATAATGTATCTTATAATAATAGGAAAATATATTTTCTCATGTAAGTTTGTTTAAATTTGAATTACATATTTAAAGTCATTTTACTGATACACAATATCTGATCAATTTATTCAAGAAATCAAAATTGTTCTATTAAGTTTACGAGTGACCACTCAAAAAATAGAAATGAATAAACTAAAACGCAATATTAGCTTCTAAAACTAATAAAATATTAAGAATCATTTTGGGATAAATTCTTTTATGACATACTTGGACATTAATTATTTCTTTTAGGTATTTGCATCTTTGAGTGATAAATTATTTGTATAAATTCACTTTTTGATGAATATATGAATTACGAATTTTCCTAGTTTATCATCTTTAAATAATCAAGTAGTAAATATACGGTTCAAACCTTTGAACTGACTAAGTGTCCATTAGTAAAATGAAGCAAACCAAAACGTACTGTACGTATCTTACTGGATCATATTAACATGTTAAACATGACCTAAAGCAAAACAAGATGTACTGTATCTCACTGGCTCTTTTTAATTAACATGTTAAGCATGAAAGATATGCCTAGTATGTTTTAGCAAGTGAGTAAGAAGACTGTTTTTACCAACGTCAAAAAGACAGACATTTATTACGTGTAATAATAACGTCAGAGAAACTCTGAAATGTACCTACATATGAATTAATTTATATACATTGTTTATTTCCTCGGTGAACTTTTTGAAATAAAGCTCATTGATTGCAAATTAAGAATTCTGTTCCTCACCAAAACATGAATAATTGCCTACAGTAGTCAGCTAACAACTACAGTACCACCCTGTACCTACAGTGGCACTGTAGTCACTCTGTACTTACTGTAGTCACTTTGTGCCTACTGTAGTCACTCTGTACCTACTGTAGTCACTTTTTGCCTACTGTAGTCACTTTTAGCCTACTGTAGTTACTCTCTGCCTACATTAGTAACTCCATGGCTTGCTATCAGTTCTGCAAAGTATCAATTAGGTAGATATTGAAGTGCTATTTTCTAATAGCTCTTGAGACTCTTTGCCTCGTAAATTTTTAGTGGAGACATTAAAGGAGCCACTTGTTAAAGGGATTTACTCATTAAAAGGGATTGAATGCTTGTTAAATCCTGTTAAAGTACCATAATAATTTTCAAAATAATGATATCGAAATATGAACATATAAAGTTTACTTTACAATGGATGCTTTACACAAATTTATTTCCCCTATGCAATAAATTTTCCAAAAATTATAGCATATGCGAAGACGAATAAATCCCTCTCTAATAAATTTCACTTTAAAACCAAATTTATTCCTTGAAAATCGTTAATAAAGCAAAGAGATGCTAAACATATTCATAGCGTGTAAATATATCGCTGTGAAACTCTCGGGAGAAAAATATCCACAATCTGTTTAGTCGGTTGAGATTCGCATGTTAGTTTATCCATTTACTGGGAAAGATTTGATGCTATTTTTATGAGGTCAGGTAACCAAAATAGTAAATCTAAACTGTAAATTCTAACGTAAATCACGGACAAAGATCAAAGGTTCCACAAAATTTTTTGTAAATATTTTATCTGTATTTTGCCCTACTGTCATACCATTTCCCAAGCATGAGGTAATGAGTTACCAAGTCCTAATAGTGGAGTTTGAACACTTTGAATCAACATAAAATGCAGTGGATTAGCATGAGGTAGTTTGTGCTTAATGGAATGACTTCTGGTAGCTACACACTAATTTGATATGGAGTGAATAAATAGGAACAAACTGTAAAACCTTTCTGTTTGTTTGAGGTATTATAAACAGGAACGGTAATCTAACGGTAAAAACCCTTCTGTTTCTTTGAGATAATATAAACAGGAGCGGTAATTAAAATGGTACTAGTAATTGATTCCTGGCTTGGTAGGAATTATCGTGAGTCTTCTTTACACTGAAAAAGAGTAAAGTATAAGTTCAATGTCTACTGATTTCATTATTTTGAATGACGTTATAGAAAATCAGAAATGCCGAGTGGTAATAAATTTATATGGAAGGTTGGATGAATTTAATCATATGTAAAGTTAAACAAAACTAGTTATAGAAGAAAATGGTATTAGAAACTAGTTACCCTTACCATACCAATAAAGCGGTACATTGGAGGCAGTGCCATTCCCTTTCTGGCTATCGGTAAAAATATTACTATGTTATTCGTACGAGGATGAAAATGAGGTTCAGAAATTTCTGTATAACTGACGATTTAATGAATCTTTGAGAATTAAAATTCGATCTTTGGAAACTGTTCAGTTTATTGAAATTACATTTGCAATACAAAATGTTACGAGTAATTAAGACGTTTTTTGTGGTCGTTTTCACGTCAGTGGATAAGTACCTGCCGTTTCGAGAGTTTGTGTCCTACTTTTCTCCAAAGAGACGATAAAAAGCACGACACAATCTTTCGCAAAAAGGACCACAAAAAACGTCTTTAATACCTAATAACTTTTAATTGCCAAACGAAATTCAATAAACTTCACAGCAATGAATGCGGTTAGATATAAGGTAACCAAAGATTGAATTAATATTCTACAAGATAAAGTATAATGTCAGTTACACTGACGTTTATGAACCTCATTTTTATCCCCGTACGAATATCATAGGAATATTTTGCTAATAACCAGAAGTGGAATGGTGCTGCTTGTACATACCGACCTATTAAGCGTATTTATAATATATGCAATATATCGGTATTGATAGCCTTGTATCATAGTGTCAGGAGAACACTCTCTGATAGAAAATCTTATTTATATAATTCATATTTTTTACTCTCTATACCCGATTCATCGTATTCAAATCCATGGCATAGGAATTACATCAATGAATGTAAGATATCTACCCAAAGAAAATAACAGTTTCAGTACACATTAATGTTCTTAGTCTACAAACAATGTTTGGTTGTTCAGTTTTGTTTCAGGACAATAACCTGAAGTGATGCGACAAACTACGACTGGACAAAATTGCATACTTCCCTTCAAATACGGGGAAAAAACTTATCTGAATTGTGTTCCTTTTGGACAGTAGATTATATGGATTACTCTCTATCATATTATAATATCTATTTCTTTTGAATCGATACAAGGGACTTCAGTCAAGAATCTCTTTTTTTTTTCTTTCACCGAGAAGTAAATCCATTCAACTCGATGAATAATATGATTGGAAATGATTAAAGTATGATATATAATCTGAAAGCAAAGACAATTAGTTATTTCCTATAATTATTAGCCCCAATGTAGAGTAAGTTTCGAGTTCTTCGACGGTTCCACATTTTCGATCATGCAAGAAAAACTTATCTTTTATTTTAATCATAATAACCAATTTAAATATACTTCTCCTTGACCGACGCCAGGATACTGAAAGCACTGCAAAAATTTAACATCATATTGAAGATAAATAAAATTAGTAAAGCTGTAGAAAGTAATTAGTTTTTGTTAGTATATAAAACAAATAGCTACTATATTTATTTCCTTTTTGAACTTCCTACCCCCTAAAATTGGAATTAGTTGTGTCGCTCTAATGACGTCACTGGTTACTATTGTGACTATCCTACAATATAGAAACAAAATGAGTACAGTAGTGACAATAGTGTTTTGTGTTCCTGACGTCATTGAACATCACCCTAATACATAGTCAGATGTTTAACAGGTCGATTAACTAAACAAATCGTTAAAACTTTCATTTACTGAATGTAATTAAACAGTTAATATAACTTTTCATACTCTAACAGCTTTAAATTTGATATTGAAATAATGCCTTGATGACGTCACATACACCAAACTCTCGATTGTGACTACAGTGTCTATTGTCTCCTGTGTGAACTACTCCGTCTATACAGGTGTACCTAAGTATGAATTAATATAAATTTCATATACCTAGGTAAGTATAATCTCAAGCAATGGCGGTGCTGGAATGGATACAAGAAAAAAATCGAATTTCAAAATTTCTTCCACTCATTTTTCAACTACCTACTTATAAATACGATATTTATATTAATTCTAAGTTGGGTATACTTTTTTGTGGGTTGCCCTGCATAATAAACTATTGATTGTGGTCATGGTGACCTGACAGTAGAATGTTATCTTTGGAGTCGTGTGGTTGTGCCGTGTAGCTACTGTCCTCGTTACTGAAGTGCTTTTTTATCTACCTTTGGGGCAGAGTGAATGTATTAATTTATAAAACATAAGAATTAATTTTCAGAACCTATTAATTAATAATTTATTTGAACCGACGCTCCAAAAAATGTTTTATTTTGATTGCTATTGCAAATGATATTAATGAAAAATTGTTGATGTTTATTTTTTTGGTTAAAGATATATTATATAAAGGTGTTATAGCTTTTATTGCTATGAATCTATTCAAAATAGATGAAAAAAAGAAAAAAACTATTAAATTCATGTTTATATGTATTTGGTAGCTACCTAAGTTAACATAATTTTTGTTTATTACCATTGAAAGAAGATTATCGATATTGAAAGAAACCAAAAGTTCATTAATAAAGTTTCAATATCTATAATTACACATGCACTAACAAATTCAAATCTGCTGAAAAAAATATCGATCATGTTCATCATGTGTGAAATACTAACTATAACTAAGCATATGATAATGTTTTGAAAATGTTCTAGTGTTACATGTTAAGCTACCTAGAGTTCAAAGATAAGATACCTAACCTGAATAGAAAGTTTTTGTTTACGTCTATTTAAAAAAAGATTTAGAACCACTGTGGCGCCATCAGCTTGTGCTTCTAATAAGCGGTGATTTCTAGAGCTAAAAAACGTCACATTACTCTGAAACTGACAGTCTCATACAATGGACGTTAATAACAGAGGTCATACACCAATTTAATCCAGATAAATTTGTTTGACCTATCCTGGTGTATATTAACGACCACTTGACAAGAAAATGCAATAATATACAATTCTCTGTTTTTTTTATTACTTTTACGATTTTTTAATTTTTTTTTTCATAAAATATGATCTATTATCATTTGAAATTCTTTTCTTAAAATTATGTTGCAATAAGTTATTAACTAGATGTTAGTCATTTTAATTATTGATATTAAAATACAAGTATATTAATACGACAGATATTCGACTGGTACGGCCAAAATTCAGTAACATAAAGGGAATGGTACCTGGTAGACGACGCCAAAAAATGTCGTCACACTTTTTGTTTGTGACCCAGTGGCTCATTTTACCTCGCCTTTGCATGTTAATATCGAGAAGTTTAAATTGAATTTATAAGTGTTTAGTGTGATAAATAGTAAAAATAGTGATTGAACCTAGAATTAAAAATGTATGGATATTACTCAGGTTTTTTATTTTGATAGGGTCCTAAACATATACTACTTAGGAACCTAAACTAGTGTTAATTAACCGATAATCTCTAGTTCCTATGAATAATAATTTAGAAATAAAATAATAGAAATACAATTTAACCAATGCCTATATAGTTAGTGATTGATCAGATTTTTTTAGTAGTGGCTAAGTTTAAGTAGGTTAACCCATGTTTCAAAGTGTGGACAGAGTGTGGACTTTTCAAGAATAAATTTAAGTAAAATATTTAAATAATAGAAGTTTTATATGTGGATATACTTCGATTATTAATACAATTATAGGTAAAAAATTGAACCATAACGATATAAAATGAATTAGTTATTAACCACAAAGCATATTATTCACGTAGCAATCAATACAATTTTAGATTTTCCGGTCACAACGCTGTCACGTCAAACAATCTATATGTAAATATTTGAAATAGTAAACTTGATATAATGAAATGTGTATGAGAAACCTTAATATCAAAATTTATAACTGATATAATCACGAAATTCAACTTTTACGGAAAATTTTCAGTATACAGTTTCACATATGATATAATCAAGTGTTTTTAACTAATAATGACTGATATATTTGTGAGAAGAACCACCGCTTGTCTCCTGTTCACCATAGCAGTTTTGAGTATTGCAGTCCTAGCTCTTGTGGTTCTTCTTCTCACTGAACCACCTGATCCTCCAGTCGTTGAAACAATAGATCTAAAACCTATTAAGTTCACTCAGAGTTCGAATCCAGTACATAGATGGGAGAGAGAGTACCGAATTCCGTCAGAAACACTCCCCATCCACTATGACCTCTATCTTCACCCATATTTAGAAACTGGCCTCTTCACCGGCAGAGTCTCTATCCAGGTTTCTGTGAGCTCACCAATGGACTTCTTAGTGACTCATTTCAAGTCCCTCAACATTTCCAAAACTGCCTTGAAGTCCTTAGACAAAAATTCTATGGTGGATCTTAAAGAATTTTTCGAGTATGAACCTAACCAGTTCTGGGTGTTGGTTCCTCAAAGAAAGCTGGCGGTTGGTAATTACAGTATCGAGTTGGAGTTCTCTGGTAGCTTGGAGAACAAGATTGTTGGCTTCTACAGAAGCATTTATACAAATGGAGCTGGAGAAAAGAGGTAAGTAGGTCTTCTGAATTTTCTATCTCTATAACAATTGAAAAGGTTTTAAAAATTTCAAGCTGCTCTATTAAGTTGGATTTTATTTCTGAATTGCGGATATAAAATCCCTTTCCTCAATATGGAGACTGAAAAATTTACGAACATTTTAATGTGTTATCTAAATAAATTCTAACAATTCACTACCTAACTACCTTTATACCGCTTTTTTCACTACTGTAATATCAGCTGGTATTATATTAGGCAATGTATTCTAAGGTCATATGCGTCCAAACAAGTCATACGAGCTTCTATAGGAGTTTAATAACAGACGTTTGGTATAGTAGGAAAATACTCCTAAGATGACACCAATTAAGTTATTATTCTTATTATATGGAATAAATTAAGTATTACAAAATTTCGCCGTAAAGTTTAATGAGAATTGAGTATGAGTGAATGAACATATGATTAGGAATATTATTATATGAATATGATATTAGTAGGTATATGATATTATTTAGAAGAGAATTTAATATGATATTTGTAGGTAAAATATATCATATTATTGATATATTTTATAACTGATCTTTTAATACTAATATATTAATAGTAATTTGCATTGTAGGTAAAGTATACCGCATGTAAATAATCATTAACTGACTGGGACCAGATAATACATAATTGGTCTAAGAAGAAGCTATCGGTACCTTAGTGTGGTATGATTTCATTTTTCGAATGCATTAAAAACAAGAAACTGACGAAGGAAATAACCATTTCTTTGAATGTTATGATTGTATTAATGCATTATTGTGATATTTTTTACTTTACATTAATTGTAAAAACTGTTCGTGTTATAAAGAAATAGTAAATAATTTGAAATAATTATAATAATTAATGAATTGAAAAAAATGTAGTTGTTTATAAATTGAAATAATAATAAATGATTATAAATTTAAATAATTATAATCATAAGTAATAATCATCCAAATGCGACGATAAATGAATAGACGAAAATCCAATGATAATTTATCATAAATTTAAAATGCTTTACAGAGTTTCGTCAGCCATTCCAGAAAGGAATTAAAAAAATTATGATATTTTATGATATTTTATGATAAAATAATGCTAATTTATTTCAAAATTTCACATCCGGTGTTATGTAAATAGAAATAAAAATTTGGTGATTGGTTCTTTACCTTAGGGATACCTGCAACTAACATGGATGCCAATAGAAAAATAAAAGTTAAATAATAATAATTATATATTTTTTAGGTATTCGGAGATATGGAAATGCCCGAAAATTCAGAACATTCCCAATATGTTGTTACATTGATTATCTCTCACCTTTACGTTCAAATTAATTAACATTCACTGAATGTAAACCAGTTCTTCAACTTTTTCTAATGTACTTTTCTGAGTTATCGGACAGTTCCACATTTTCGATCGTAAAAAAATAATATATTAATAGAAGTTATATATTTATTATTGTACTCTTTTTTTTCTTACTTGCTCGGAGAAGTGGAAACCGTCCGATAACTAAAAAAAGAATTTAAATATAAAATTGTTTTGTACATATTTAATTATTTTGAAACTATTAAAATATTTTGAAATATTTGAATATTTTGAAAATATTGAAATATTTTAAAATTATTAAATATTTTAAAATTATTAAAATATTTTAAAATTATTAAAATATTTTAAAATTACTAAAATATTTTAAAATTATTAAAATATTTTAAAATCATTAAAATATTTTAAAATCATTAAAATATTTTAAAATTACTAAAATATTTTAAAATTACTAAAATATTTTGAAAATATTATAATATTCTAAAAAAAATTATATTTAGCCAGAATAATAATATAAAAATGATCAATATAGTCACATCAGTAAATGAAAGGGTTAATTAATTACTATTTTTGAATGGCTAACATATTCCCTATCTTTTTCATTTTGAACAAATAGTAATTTTGAATTTCTGAAGCTTTCGGATACCCCCGTGCTCTCCGTGTACAGGGCTAAAATTTATTCACTATTTAGTTTACCCTACATACTATGGAATATCCAATGAGTCCTCTATTTTCTTCAATTAGCAATGTGCCCTATCTATTTAATGCATAGAGGTAGAACCTATTTATTAAATGCACTGTGTAGTGGGTAGTACTGTTAACCTCACATCTTTGCTACACAAGGAGTAAGTGAAAGTTGGTACCCAGGTACTTCCAAGCCGTACATAGATAGGTGTTTATGCAGGTAGATATGCATGTACGTACATGAACTAGTGTGATGTATATGCATTATGCAATTATGCATGCATATAATACCTTCACTATTTTACATACTATTAAATACTATTTAAGCACACTTACCATCAACAGTCTGTATGCAGATAGGTTGTACCTACTTTAAAATTATAACCATGCAATATACTTGCTAAATATTAAACTTTCAAATGCAATTATGATTTAAAAAAAGCTCCTATTGATATGTTAATAGTTTTAGTACATTTGTTTATCACATGATATTCATTATAATAGTTATATATAATTGATTAAAAAACAAATAATGTTACTAGAAATTCCACATTATTGTATAGTTTACTATGAGAAAAGGCATTCGGTTTTAAATTCACTTCTCACTTTCAAACTAGTAAATTATTGACGCTACTCAGATGGCTGCCAAATAAATATCTGAGCTGTCGATACATTGGGAAACTGTTCAACGTAGATTTCTGTGTTGATGATACCACGGAAGAGAGTTTGACGGAGATATCTAAGTGGTCAGTACCCTGGAAGAGAATTTGACGCAAATATTTGAGTTGTAAATTTATTATTGAACCACTTATTGTTTTCCCTATCAATTGTATATTTAAAAAAGATTAATTAATAACAGAACTACTGGTTTTAACTAACATAAATACTCCAGTTTAACTTGTTTGCTATTGGTATTTTTTATTTATATAAGGGTGGGGCGTAAGTTTGGAAGGAAATGAAAGTGCATATTATAATCAAACGGAAAAATATATTTAATAATTTACAGTTATGTATTATGACATAAGGGTTTTAAGAATTCAGAAATCATAAATTTATTCAAAATGTCCCCCCTTGTGTTTAATAACAGCCTCAAATCTCCTCCGAACTCCTCCTACTGCGGCACGCAACTGTTCTTGTGAAATTTCCTTCCAAGATCTCTGGAGCGAACACTTTAAATCATCCACACTGCGATGGAATTTACCACAGGCCTTTGATTCAAGAATGGACCATACCGAAAAGTCCATAAGATTAACATCTGGGGAGCAGGGAGGCCACATTTCTTTGGACCAAAACCGTGGAAGATGGTCATGGCACCAGTTTTGAGTGACATATGCAGTATGTGAAGTCGCGTCGTCTCGCTGAAATGTCCATAGAGTGTCATTACCGAAGTGATCCTTAGCTGACTCCAACATTGGCGTCAAAATATTCTCAATATAACATTTAGCATTGATTTTGGCGCCTTGTTCCACAAAAATTAAAGGAGATCTCCAAGTTTCTGAAACGGTTGCCCAGACCATTACTGAAGCAGGTTTCATGGTTCTGTGGACAGTTTTTTGGTTGTATGGGATGTCTTTTGCACTTTTACCAATTATTCTGTCATTCCTCCGGTTGTGAGCCATTTCCACTGTGAAAAGATTTTCGTCAGACCAAACAATTTCACCAGCCGTACCAGACTTCAATTCTCTCAGAAGTGCTTCGCTTCTCTCCAATCTCTTTTTCTTTACAGCTTCTGACAGAGTCTGTCTCTTTTGGAGGGTGAAAGAGGACATCTTTAGGTCTTCTTTGACAACTCTTCTCATTGTTCTGGGACTCACATTAGCTGTTTTGGCTAACAATCGTATTGACCTTTTCGGGTTCCTCCTGGTCTTCTCTCGTGCACATTTTATCAGTTGTTTGGTGCGTTGTGAGCGTGGTCTACCACTTCTTGGATGATCAGTCAAGTCTCTTCTCTCATTAAAACGCTTCACACACTTCCAAAAAGTCGATCTCGCTATTGAGAGAGTCTTTGAAATGACGGAATCTGACTTCCCGGCACGGTGTAGAGCAATAATGGCTTCTCTTTTGTCTGACATTTTTGAATTGACTAAATTTTTGTAAAAAATAACACTGCCACGTCATAATGTAGTGTCTCTACTATAGTTCAAACCCTATCACCTACTTAGGAACTTATTTTTAATAATTATATTAATGTTTGAAAAATTGCTTCCAAACTTACGCCCCACCCTGTATTTAAGCTTACAAAATAATTTTTTTTTTAATTACCATATGGGAGAGAGTTTATCACAGACATACGAGTTGTCAATAACTTGGGAGAGATTTCAACGCAGATATATGAATGAATGTCGTTAGATGAAGATTTACTGTACAAAACTGCATAAGATATAAAGAGAACGAAAATATTATATTAATATATCTTAACATCTGAAAGCTATAGACATTATTTACTTTATCTTTGTAAATTTCACACTTTTCATAATCATGGAGGAGTAACTGACATTTTACAATGAATATTGCCTTTATGTGGTTTACTTTAGTTGATTATATACACAATTCCTAATACAATCTTTTTAGTTGCTTAAAATAATCTTAATAGCTATTAAAAGATTCTAAAATCCTGAAAAAGTCTTATGCAGATATGCTTGGAAACTTCCCAATAAGTTTGTAAATCTAAGTAACTTGGAAATAAACCTGGAAAGACAGAATTTTATTTCTGACATTATGCAAGCTTCATAGGATTTTAATTAAGCTAATGATGGTAAACAACAGTCATATTAATTAAAATTTACCGTAGAAATAAAATTGGTAATAGGTACTACAAATATATTTGAATTCAGATTAATTTTTATTGAGGGATCTATAGTGTATCTGAATCAAATCTGAATTATTGGTTAATTTTTTATAAATTATAAATGAAATTGGTCCAAAAACACTAGTTTGATAAACGTGTCCATGAATAATATACACTGGTATAGTGTATGTGAGGAAACTTTTTAGGAATCTAATTTTTATTTAGACTAATATTAATTGAATCAGATGATAGACAAAATTAGTGCATCTATGGAAAGATTCTACTTTATTATCCCAATCTTTCAGTCTTAGACAACAACTCGAAACTTTTCTATTTTCCCGTTCTTTCATTGAAGTTTTTTTTTCTCAGATCGATGGCAACATCCAAATTCCAGCCTACCGATGCCAGGGCAGCTTTCCCTTGTTTCGATGAGCCTTCTTTCAAAAGTACATTCACGGTGACTCTCGTCAGACCGTCACAGGACTACATCGCTCTATCTAACATGCCTGTAGAGGTAAGATTTAAAATAATAATGACAATTAAGCGAATTAAATCATATTATGGTTATTATAAATACGCAGGATTTTCATTTACATAGAAATGGTCTGTAAAATAGTTTTCAGATTTCTTACCTAATACCCAGTGATAAAGATTTCATTTTAGGGTGTCAGTTTTTGATGAAGATTTCCAGCTCCTAATTATGGCTCTATTTCCCTCTCTCTTGCAGAATGAAGTAACTAACTCCCCCAGTGAAGGTCTGACGGAGGTGGTGTTTGAGAAGTCTGTCCCTATGGTCACTTACTTGGCATGCTTCATCGTGTGTGATTTTGAATACCTAGAGACAAGAACCCAGGACAACAAGCTTTTCAGGGTTTATGCTACCAAAGAGCAGGTTATATTACCCCGCGATCGGTAATTTGATCCCCGGCAATTTTACCCCCTGATAAATTGACCCCTAGGTATTTCCCCCCCCCGTAAGTTTGCCCCCCGTTATTTGATTCTTGGATTATGCACTTAATTAAATACTATTTCAATATTATGTAACAATGCTAAAAGATTTTAGGATAAATTCTTTAGTCTATCGTAAAAACAAAAATATTAAGAGCAGATAAAGGAAGGGTTTCCTGTTTCATTTTCTTATAATAAAATCTAAGTAATAATTAAATTCCAAATTGAGTGCAATTTAGATCTGGGGTTCGTGCATGTAGACTGGAATTGCAATACTATTTCATTTCACCAGGAAATTACAGCTCTGGAGTGAAATTGGCAGGGGTCCATTTACCGGGGATCTATTCTTGGGGTCAATTTACCAGTGGTCAAATTACCTAGCTTCATATTATCAAATTGAATTGTTCTATCTATGGTATATAAAATAATTTATAATAACTCGTATCCTTAATTATTTTCAGATAAACAGAGCAAATTATTCTAAGAATATAGGAGTCAACATCATCAACTTCTTCGAGAATTATTTCGAAGTGAAGTACCCACTACCAAAACAAGGTGATTGTACTTCCTGAAGATTCATTTTGATACCCACTGACTTATGGAAAACAATATTCTATGTTTTCTACAGACATGATCGCGATCCCTGACTTCTCATCTGGGGCAATGGAACACTGGGGTCTCATCACATACAGGGAAACTCACCTCCTCTTTGACGACGAAGGTTCCTCTTCAGCAAACAAACAGAGAGCGGCTGCCGTCGTCAGTCACGAACTGGCACACATGTGGTTTGGAAATCTAGGTGAGTTGAATATTTTCAGACCGGATCAAACACATTCGAACGAGTTAATAAATGTCTTAACGACACGTTTAAGAAATTTATTAGATAAATGTTACTCATTTTGGAACATCAAATTATTGAGTCAGAAAATCATCTGACTCTATAAGTTGTGATTGTCCTATTTGCATGACCATCACAAGAAAAGCAATAATTAGAAGACTTTATAACAGAACTTCGACACTCACAGTCCTCAGATAGTGGATTTTAACGTAGGTTTTCTTATTAACCTATCTTTATCTAAGATAACACCCACTTTCCGAGTACTGTGAGCCTAAATAAGTGTCCTAGTTATGTGTTGTTATTATATTACATGACGTCACAAATTGAGCTTAATAGGTGTTCAAAATTATTTGAGACGGAATGAAACTATTCAAAATATTTAAAGTTACTGCAGGCATAATGTATTTTTGTTTTAAAAATATAAATACTATATGGGTTAATTAATACAAGGCATTTTCGAGGGTAGCTAAAATGTATCTTTATATATATGTACTCAACATTCTGCTCTTAAAAACACGTACTTTCTACCTCAAAACACTGGGACATATTTCTTCACGAACAAGAAAATGAGAATTGGTCATTCATGTTTTACCTCGGCTATCTAATCATTTAGTTTAGAAAAACAAATCAATAAATTAAAATATACACAATGAATAAATCATTATGAAGAAAATTAGCTATCGAGTCATCATGATAATATTGGTACATGTTCTTAATCAGTGAAGTTAAAACCTTAAAGGTCCTCTCCACTCTAAATCAAAAAAAATCTGGAATTGCTTTAAATATGTAGAGCTAAGGTTATATAACATATAACAGTAAGCAGAATTTAAATCGATCAAGTATTTTGTTCACAATTAATTATTTAAGAAATATTCACATTTCGCTTTTTTTCATTCTGAGAATCATAAGAAGATAAAGGCCCCATAATTGAATAGGTATTTTCGTTCGTATATACATGGTACATACCTATTTAAATACGGTGTTTTAAAATGAACAGTTTTCTAGATAGGAAAAATGTTATGATATATGAAAACTATTAGTAGGAAATACTTAATTAGGTACTTGGATTCGTTATATGGATCCATTATCTTGAAATCAGCTTTGTTATTGTTTTGAATTTGTCGGATCTAGTAGCCTATCGCATAAGGGGCTGTTTCTTCGTTTGAAATTCAGATATGCATGTAGTAGAAAGAACGGAAAAAAATCTTAAATTAGATATTATAATAAAACTGTAGAACCAAATTTGAAATGGTTTGCAGTTTTATAATCAGTAACCTTAGTTCTAATGAAGAGAGAAATAAAAAAATAGAGCGGAGAGGACCTTTAACGAATACTTACATTCTCGTTCCAGAAGTTTACCAGAAAGAAATTCTTGTCCTTTTTGTAGAGAACAAATCCTTCGAAACAATAAAGCTCAGTTTGAATTTTACGTTATTACTATTTTATGATATTACAAATTTCAAGTATTTTCAGGGAAATTAGTTAATTTTAGTGAAAAACATTTATATTTACCTTCGCAGAATGCGGGAAGGTTATATTACTGACGGCATATACATATTTATTTATTTATCATCTTGTTATTTGCATAACTGAAAAAGTGTTCAACCAAATTGCCTGAAATTTGGTGAAGCAATTGGTCCATGTCCAGTGATCTGCTAGTAGGATTTTGGGAGCGACCTGGTCAAAGGTCAAGGTCATTCATGACTCAAAATATATTGAATAATATTGCATGAAACTTGATGGGACGATTGGTCAATATACAAAAACCATTTTGATAGATTTTGGGAGTAATCGGGTCAAAGGTCAACAATCAAGGTCAAGGCCATTTGTAACTCAATAACTCAAAAATTATTCAACCAAATTGTCTGAAATTGGTCATTGTCCAGGAACCATCTGGTAGAAATTTGGGAGCGATCTGGTCAAAGGTCAAGGTCAAGGTCTTTCATAACTCAATAACTCAAAAAGTATTGAACCATATGCATGAAACTTGGTGGGACGATTGGTTATTATTGGTTAAGTTACTAGTTTATTATATCTTGGGAGAAAATGGTTCAAAGCGGCGGCGAAGGTATGCACCCTACCGAGTGCACATAATCTAGTTCTCCTTATTTTCAGTGACTCTAAAGTGGTGGGATGATTTGTGGCTGAACGAAGGATTTGCAAGTTACATCCAATACAAAGGAGTGGCACAGTATGAGAAGGACTGGGACATGGTCATTAAATGAATCGCTCTTGTTAAACTCAAATATTTTACATTCTATTTTTGTAAATAAAGGACCTACTTTTAAAGCAAAATATTTCGTTCGCTTTTAACAGATGGAGCAGTTCGTGATCGCTGATCTGCAACCAGTGTTCGAACTTGACGCAAAATTGTCCTCTCATCCTATTGTGCAACCTGTAGCCCATCCGGACCAAATAACAGAAATTTTCGATAAAATTTCCTACAGCAAGGTTAGTGTGCCTTATGTTAAAAACTGAATTATATTCTATATCTTAATTAGGAAATATAACAGAGCTGGTTATTTTCAGGGTTCATCAGTACTTAGGATGTTGGACAATTTTATGGGTGAAGAACCTTTCAGACTGGGAGTCCGAAATTTCTTGAAAGAATTTGAATTTGATAATGCCGTCACAAGTGATTTGTGGAAACATCTCGAGAAAACTTCCACCGAGAATCTCCCAATAGGAAGTATCATGGACACCTGGACGAAACAAATGGGATTTCCGGTGATCAATATCAAGAAGCTTGGACAAGTGAGTGATAAGAGTCACTGATATTTGAAGTTTGATTTTTGCCTATTGTCTTGATATTCAGATAAACCGAACTCCCTTGTTTCTCAGAACAAAGTGAAACTCACTCAAGAGCGTTTCCTTGCCGATCCTACTGCAGTCAGTGCCAATGATTCACCATATGGATACAAATGGGATGTTCCAATAACATTCAAGACTGATGTGAGTGAGAGGGAACTAAAATGGTTCTTCAGGGATGATGAATCAAGTAAGTGGGAGGTACTTGTTGAAATACTATTATTTATATATTATTTATATATTATTCATATATTATTTATGTAGTATATTTATATATTCGTTTTTCCTCAAGGTGTATTTTCCTAAAGGCATATATTCCTATCGAGGAATTTTCCATTGTTGAATTTTCCGGCGGTGAAAGTTCCGATGGTGAAAATTCCCACGGCTAATTCTCCGGTCATGATTTATAGTTACTATGGAATGGAATATATTTACGAATATAGCGAATTGGCCAGAAGATAATTTTGCCTGTTCTTCATACGTATATGCTTTAAACTTGTTTGCTATTACTTTCAGTTGAAATAATATTACCCAACGGTTATTCTTGGAGCAAGTTCAATGTTGGACAGTTTGGATTCTACCGCGTCAATTACGATCCTGATATGTGGGATAGTTTTATCAACCTTATGAATGAGAACCACGAGGTGAGTTATATTGAGATTTTATTTTCTCTTTCACAATTCAATAAAAAATCAATGTTTCACAAATTATTTTGCTTTTGCACCAGGCATTGAGTCCAGCAGATCGCTCCAGCCTTCTCGATGATGCCTTCAGCTTAGCTGCAGCTGATAAACTCTCATACACTGTACCCTTCAGACTCGCTTCTTACCTGCACAAGGAGACTCACTACATCCCATGGAAAACTGTTTCGTCCCGCTTATCAGGCTTATTAAACATACTCACCACAACTAAAGCCTATCCACTTTTCAAGGTAGATAAATTTTGATAGTAAATTGAAAATCGGACATAGGTTTAGTAGTGTCATACAACTCTGAGCCCAACTAGTTATTCTCTGTATCTATTCTTAATTAGCTAGTATGTAAATTTCATATTCAACTTTAATTTTATTTATGAGTATTTGTTTAAATATCCAAAATATGCACAATATGACATTTTCCTTTTTCTATTTTCAGAAATATGTACTGTCGCTAGTGGAGCAGCATGCTAATAGAGTGGGTTGGACAGACAACGGTAACCACCTGGAGAGGTTAATATATCACACTACTAGAAATTTGTTGTTGTCGTTTTCATTTTCTTTCACAATTCTCTTAACAAATACTAATTAAAACCTTCAGAAAATTGCGTCCTCTTCTCTTATCGATGGCTTGCAAAGCTGGAAGTAAATCGTGCATATCTGGAGCAAAGAGCAGAATCGAAGAGTGGATTTCCAATCCAGAAGTGAAAGTTGGTCCAAACCTGAGAAGCTTGGTATATCTGTACGGAATGAAGACAGCTGGTGAGGAATTCATATTGAACTGATTTTTATTTTTGTATAGCTTATTAACCTTCTTAATATGGAAAATTTACTGTTGTTTTATCAAACTTGTCTATAGATTACACGCAGTGGCAAGTACTATTGGAGAGATACGTCGGTGAGATGAACGCTCAAGAAAAGTCTAAAATGTTAGTGGGACTTACTAGTCCCTCAACAGGTTGGATTATACACAGGTTTGTTGTGCTTGCGATATTTTATATTTGATACTACGAGGCGAGAAGAATATATAGATAATAAACAAATTGTTTTTATGTCTTTGAGGATGATATAAAAACTCTCATTTATAGGTTTTTGGACGAGTCCCGTAATAGTAGCATTGTGAGGTCCCAGGACTATTTCATAGGATTGATTTATGCTTCAAAAAATCCTACGGCTCATCCCTTATTATGGGAATTTGTGAAGTGAGTAATAAATCATTTTTCATGAATGATTTTATGTATAATAAAACTGAAATATCTTCAGCTGCAGTATTGATATCAAAGTTTTTACACTAAGTAAATTCTGATGTGTTCAACTTCATTTACAGGTCAAATTGGGACGCTCTCGTGTCTCGATTTACACTGAATAATCGCTACCTAGGTAGCATGGTCAGTTCTGTTGTCTCAAGATTCACTACTCAGTATCAGCTCCATGATGTGAGTTTTCCGCTTTTCTTCTTTCTTTATCAAATATCTGAATTTCGATGTAATTATAACTGTTATTTCATGTATTTTCTTAGGTGAAAAATTTCTTCGACTCTAACCCCAAAGCGGGAGCAGGAGCGAGAAAAAGGGTTCAGGCTGTAGAGGAGGTTCAAAAGAATATTGACTGGCTTAACAGACACTCAGAGACTCTCTACCAGTGGCTCATGAAGAATAACTAACTTTTAAAATACTTTCCTCTCTTCAACGTCAACAAGAAGATAATATTTCTTAGTGTAGAAATAGTAAAGGTATACATAGTCTTGTATTGGTCTGGAAAATCGTATAGAGGTTGATTGTTTAGACGAAATCTAACTGTGTATATACTATGTAAATTATGAAATGTTACAGTATTTTATTCAATTGAAGCTGAATTGTATATATATTCAATTGAAAAGACTTTCGATTGTTGCTTTTTTTGAAAAATACACCCGTAACATATTTTCCAGTTTTCTCAATCCCTATTATCTAGGCTTCTAATAACTTGAGTAAAATTGAAATTTTCGAGTGACCGAAAGTCCCATTCAGGCCATCCAATGGAGCACTCATAGGAATGTGTCAGGCATACAATTTGTTCTAGGTCCTGTCTACACGATCTCTGTCCTTAGGAGCCACAAAGGGGCGATGACATTTACCCCAGCAGATTGGGTAAATGAATTGGCATCAGCAAGAGTAGTCAGTCAGAGTTTTTCTGAAAGATTTTGAGAATATAGGCAGATCATCAATAATAGAAATGAAATATAAAGATTGCAAGAATCAAGAATTCAGAATTTTGCATTGAATGAAATTCTTTTATATCGGAGAACATTGAGATATATATAATCTATATAAACAAATAAAAAGGGACTATCTCTAAAGATGTGAACCGGTATTTCATGGAAAGCTTTGACAAGAGCAATCTTAGATTTTTTCTTAATATATAATTTAGTATTTAGTTTATGAATATTAGAAATTGGACACCTATAGGGTACAGTAATGCTGGTAACGGATCTTTAATCTCCAACATATCGTTTTCCTCTGACTGGCGATAATACTGTGTGAAGAAGGGTGCTTCAGGGTGAGCTTGATGTCCGAATAATATCTTTATTAAATAAGAATTAAAATGCTTCTTTTGCGGCTACTCTTTTTTATTAAGACATCTTTCTGGCTTTTGAAAACACTGTAGGTGCGCTTTCAGTGTCTATGAGGTGATTAAATGTAGTAGGTTGAGTTTTGGTTCCCCTGTGTATGAGTGTCTTTTATATGAGAAGTAATTGCGGCTTTTCTTTTTCTTCTCATTTTCTCAGTCCCTTTTGTTTGTTAATAAAAATAATGTGAGAGAAGTAAAGAAGTTCTTTGTATTTTAATGGTCTGGAAAAATAACTCTAATTATACCAACCTTACAAATTAGCTGAGGAATATTCTTAGTTATAATCGAAAACAGAACTAATTAGGCAGATAAAGAAACTGTGGATAATATTTGAATTATTAAAATTTGCTTAGATGTAGATGTTGAAGTTAAATATAGTTTCATTTGATTTAATATTCTTATATATCCTGGGAGATAAATTTCTTTGTGAAACATTGCACTATAATATACTTACAGTATTGATCGAATGTTGTTAACATCAATGTTGGGCTAATTCACAGAATGCTTTCAAGTTTGGTCTAATATTCAGAATTCATAATTCCTGCTTCAGTTCACTCCTGCGACTCAGAGGGAGTGGACGCATCTGTGTTGCAGTGTTGATTCTAACTCAACCCTTAAGAGTTACTACATTGTTTCTTTTTCTCAAGTTTATGTATATAATTTGATCATCGAATACAGTACACATAATTCAAATAATATTCCACTAGGGATGAACTGTCACAATTAACAACATTCATACAATATTTATTTACATTCAATACAAATAATATTCCACTAGGGTTGAACTCTTACGGTGAAGAACATTCATACAATATCTATTTACAGCCAATACAAATAATATTCCACTAGGGTTGAACTCTTACGGTGAAGAACATTCATACAATATCTAATTTACATTCAATACAAATAATATTCCACTAGAGATGAACTCTTACGGTGAAGAACATTCATACAATATCTAATTTACAGTCAATACAAATAATATTCCACTAGGGTTGAACTCTTACGGTGAAGAACATTCATACAATATCTAATTTACATTCAATACAAATAATATTCCACTAGGGATGAACTCTTACGGTGAAGAACATTCATACAATATCTAATTTACATTCAATACAAATAATATTCCACTAGGGTTGAACTCTTACGGTGAAGAACATTCATACAATATCTATTTACAGTTAATTCAAATATTTCATACGAATATATAATATTTAAAATGTAAGTGAGGTTTCGTAATTAATTCGTCTTTTAAGTGCGAAACAGTAAGCTTTGAAATACCTACAGTTTTGCGAAACAGAAAGTTTGCATCGGTAACCCCTTTTAATCTTCTATGATTCTACCATGATTTCCACTTTCTCAGTCTATATTTGTATAGAACACTTTATAAAACTATCAAATCTGAGGTTTATTATCCCCAAAGGGCATAAAATATCCCTTCTGTTTGGCAATAATAATAAATATATTACTTTGCATATTTCTTCATAAGCAGTTTCGTAACTTATAATAGAGGACTAAAGTTTGGTTACGATAAGGAAAACACATTAATTAACTCTAGAGGAAGTGCTGGGATTTTATGAAGAAGTTAAGGAAGGAGTTATGATTTACACTAATTTAGTGCAAATAAAGAAAATATAGTTTAGAAGGATATAGGTAAGAACTTGGTAGATTTAGTTTTTATATTTATTTGCATTGAAATGTTAGAATATTGAAATATTCGCAATGCAATAAAAAATATGATATAAGAAAAAAAAAGACAATATTACATAAAGAACTTTAACAGTAGTCAGGTGATAGGTTTAACAGTAGTCAGGTGATAGGTTTAACAGTACTCAGTTGATAGGTTTAACAGTAATCAAGTGATAGGTTAATCAGTACTCAGTTGATAGGTTTAACAGTAATCAAGTGATAGGTTTAACATTTTCAGGTGATAAATTTAATAGTAGTCAGGTGATATGTTTAACAGTACTCAGGTGACGTGTTAAAAAACACGTCTCATTTATAAACCTACGGTACCGTATTTTTTACAAGATGTTATTAATGTGTACTAAATTTCAAGAAACCTGTAAATTCCTTCAACGCTGAGTTTAAATTACCTCTGATAAAGTTCAAGTGCAAATATTGAACATATAAGGAGAAATAAATACGTAGGTATATAAGACATTGGCAACTGAGAGAGCAGTGCTGTGATTGGGTGGAGTGTGAACCAATCACAGCTCTCGCATGTGTGTGTACTCCATGAATACGTGGACAGATGTGTTCTTATAGGCTAACCAAATTGTATTTCTACATTGCCACACGTAACCACAGTATAACTAATTTCCTAATTTACGTGATCCTTTAAAAAGGATGTGCCTAGAAAGTACACGTCGAACTCATTAGGGTTGCCAGTACTCAGGTGATAAATTTAATAGTAGTCAGGTGATAGGTTTAACAGTACTCAGGTGATAGACGAGAGAAGGAGATATTCATCAAATGCCTTCTCTCGTAAAATTCTTTCGGTGAAATAATAGCACAAAGTCTCTGAAAAATTCGAGTCATTCTTTAAAGGGAAGAAGTATTTTGTGACAAATTGTTACTTGAAAGAGTTGCACCTTTTTACATTTTTGAAGCGAGCACACTAGTAAAGCTTCTATTTATTAATAAAACCAAAATTCAAAATCATGTTTTACATTGCATAAAGGATATATACGAAACTATATCTATAGATATCATTGGATTGTGTAGTTAATTAGGAGTAGTCAGCTTCTGAAAGATATTTATAGGACAGGATTTTGATATATAGGGATATATTAATACGGATATCAATTATAAAGAGTAATATTGTTGGGCTAGTTATTCGATAGTAATTCAAGCTTATTTAGCAATAATTAAATCAATGAATTACAATCACCCTAATAAATACCAGTATACTTTAATATTGCCTTATTTATATATTGTAAAACAAATACTCTAATATATAAAGAACCACTTTTTAAAATCTGTTTGAGAAACTCATGTAAATAATAACAATATTTATTCTCTCAATAGAAAGCATTTCGTATTCTCAAACATTCAAAACAAACAAACTCTAGAATCAGTAACTTTTGACACAGTGCATGACACACCAAGTTTACTCATGCAATAATATGAGAAATAATTTCTTGTACCTAACGGAGTTATGACTAGAGTTCAAATAGTGTCCCCCTCCTAAAGTAACACGGATAAAACAAGATAGAATAGATACGAAGTAGCAAAGCAACATGGAGGTATCATAGATATAGCAAGTACCATAGATACAACAAGGTAGCATAGATACAGCAAGGTAGCATAGAAACATGAAAATATCAGAGATAGAGCTGGTAGAATAGATACAACAAGGTAACATAGATACACCTTCTGTGTGTATCTACTTCAGACAATATGCTGCAGAAGGCTAAGCACGAGGAATGAGTAATGAATGACTTGACTAAAAATAGAAACACTGGATGTCATTGAAAGTTATTTCTTTATCCTACATATTGCTGATAAAATACTTGGTATAGAGTACTATTACCGTTTGAAAGAGGATCATCTGCTGTATGTGATTTAATATAATATTCAGTTAATTTCACTACACCGTACAATATTACTTTATATTTATACTAATTTTACTTTTTAAAAAAATCCTGCATTTCTGCACTCGTTTTATTCTGATGGAAGATCAATATATTGAAATTTATGAACAGTTTTTCATCAAATTCTGAATACTAGATTTCAATATTTTTTGTAATGATTTGATAAATTAAGGTCAAATAATAAATAATAAAGTGTTGTGAATAAACTGTAAGAGTGCTATTGCCATTATTTTACATTATTTAACTTATATAATTGAATATAAATAATGACCACTCATTAATTATACCATTCTATCCATTATTTATTTTATTGGTTTAATTTAATATCATATATAATATTTATTAAATAGTAATAATATTTGATATTATTAAATAATAATTTCTGACATAAATGAAAAGTATTTCTTTCACTACTCACCATATAATAATACAGATTATTTACCTTATTATAATAGATACATTGACGTTAAGGTAGTTTATGATAATAATTTAGCCTATAGTGTTAATAGAGACTTTGACAGAACTCTCATCACACTGCACTTACCATCGCCGTTAAATTGATGAAGTGATAGCACGAGAATATAACATTTATTTTCACTCCATAGGTCTGAGTGCTCAATTCGAACTAATGCTCCTATCATGTCCCAAAACCTGGATTATAATCTTAATGTAGAATATGTGCAGTGTTAATGTTCCTTTGAGAGCACCAGAACGTTTGAACTCATCGAATAATTTTGAAGGATTTGATCTGTTCAATGATTTAGTAATAATTCATCAAGATGTCAGTACCAAAAACTTAATTTTTTTTCTAATTATGTAGTTGTAAAATTGTATCTGTTCCATATATTATTATTCTGTAAATTAGATCGGATAGGCAGTATTAAATGAAAGTCTTATTTTATATAAAATCGTTCAAACTGTGCATATGATTAATTTGGTCACAGTTCTATTTCCGATGGAATTTTTATTTAAATATTTTCCTATTTAAACAAATATATGATAAAATAATTTTTTTTAATTATTTTTAATCAATTTAGAATCGATAGCGAGCTCAGTCCAAAAGTTTAAATATTTAGGGCAAAGATTCATACATATTGTGAAAATTCAATTAAACCAATTTCAACGATATATAATTTGTCTCATTTTGAACTCAATATACAATTCATGGAATACACTTTTCAGATCTCATGCAATGAAGAAAAAATATGAGTCAATTTGACTCATCCTAATATTTTTGAGGATAAATGTCCTAATATATATCCTCATCATAACAAGAGTCATATTGACTCCCAATTTGTTCTTAGTGTGGATACGTACCAGAGACCTGCACCTGCTGACAGTAGGAAGGTTCACCTACACCAGTGACGACAGATTCAAAGCCATACACCAGAGTGGCTCAGAGGACTGGATGCTCAAAAACCACTACGTACAGAGAAGGGATCACGGGGGGTACGAGTGTCAGATGGCCACAACTCCTCCCATAAACTACACTATTGCCCTACAAGTTATAGGTGGGTGAAAGTTAATTAGATTAATTTCAAATCAACAACTTATCAAAATCCTGATTCTTTTTATTCTGGTGATCAACACAGGGTAAATCATCTTGATAGTGAACAAGAATTTTAACATAATCACAAAATAGTTGATTTATAATCATCACCATCTACTTAATACAAATCAGTAATTGCAAGTATACATAGAATATTATGACTCATTATGATTTCTTGATTTGAGAATCAAACATAGATTTAGTACGATATTTTGAGACGCAAAACAGGTTGCTAGAATTCTGATAGTTATTTTATTCTAAACAAATCATAGCTAGGTAGAAAATATAGTTTAAGAAATAAGTTTGAAATTACTCAGCAACCTAAACACAGCTGACAGTCTGCTTTATCCTCTCAATCTATCTCTTCCACTCATTATCAAAATTAATGGTTTCTGTTCTCTCTTGGACTTATTTAATATTTTAGGCCCATTAAAGTCTCTCTCTGCCATTAGCGCCTACTAACCGAATTATAAAAACTCATCAAGTTGCTTAGAGTCGCTGCTAGGGAGCTACTTAACTCAATTTACTAACTTATATGGCTACCTGATAGGTCTGAGAGTAGAGTTAGCAAACTATAACTTGCTCAGTAATTGCAATATCATCAGTTTCTCTCCAGGAAAATTTATTTCAAAGAAGATTGGGGGAATTAATTTTAATTGAGTCTTTATGGTTGATTGTAATATTCATCTATATTGAATATGAAGAAGAAATAAATGTTATAAATGGGACTTGGGATAACATCAATAGAGTAAATGTTATACAGAACAGTTTCCAAATATTCTCTTATAATAAAAAGGACAGATACAAAAATGAATCGTTTTTGTAAAAACTTGAAATAATATTCCACAAGGGATGAACTTTTACAGTGAAGAACATTCATACAATATCTATTTACAGTCAATACAAATAATATTCCACTAGGGATGAACTCTTACAGTGAAGAACATTCATACATTATCTATTTACAGTCAGTACAAATAATATTCCACTAGGGATGAACTCTTACTGTGAAGAACATTCATACATTATCTATTTACAGTCAATACAAATAATATTCCACTAGGGATGAACTCTTACTGTGAAGAACATTCATACATTATCTATTTACAGTCAATACAAATAATATTCCACTAGGGATGAACTCTTACTGTGAAGAACATTCATACAATATCTATTTACAGTCAATACAAATAATATTCCACTAGGGATGAACTCTTACGGTGAAGAACATTCATACAATATCTATATTTACAGTCAATACAAATAATATTACACTAGTGATGAACTCTTATGGTGAATGTTCATACAATATCTATTTACAGTCAATACAAATAATATTCCACTAGGGATGAACTCTTACGGTGAAGAACATTCATACAATATCTATATTTACAGTCAATACAAATAATATTACACTAGTGATGAACTCTTATGGTGAATGTTCATACAATATCTATTTACAGTCAATACAAATAATATTCCACTAGGGATGAACTCTTACGGTGAAGAACATTCATACAATATCTATATTTACAGTCAATACAAATAATATTACACTAGTGATGAACTCTTATGGTGAATGTTCATACAATAGCTATTTGAGTCAAATTATTGAAATATGCAAGTGATATTTAAAAAGAGATGACATATTCGTCAGCTAATTATAATAATGATATCGTTAATGTCATTACGTCATAATAGGCATGGTTCCATATTATCTCCATGATGCAGTTAATAATACAATTAAGGAAGTAATGAGTTAGGAATTACTAATGGCAATTTAATGTGATTTAGGCACATTGTAATCGGAATAGAATAAAATATTATATCAATAAGCTCATCCTCCTTTTTGGTGTTAAAAATAACGTTGTTTTTCGGTCAGAGAGGATGTTATTTCTTCTATAATTTTTGACTATAACGTTAAATTTGTCTAGGAGAGAAAAAGTTTCTCCGAACTTTTGTACTACCCCTTTTAATGAAATGAAATAAATGGTTTGTCTAAATGAAAATATTATAGAAGATAATTATTATTTTATTTTATTATAGTAACAGTTTAATCATTAACTTCGATAATATACAAGGGAAAAGGTGAAATTACTACACTAATGGAAGAAACAGATAGAATAATATTTCTCTATTTCTCTAAAGATTTTAAATGTCAATTTTAAATTCTGGTACTAAATTTGAGCTCTCTAAAACTCTTCATTTTCCTCTATATCTGTCACTTCAATCAATCATCAGCTTAGTAACTAATTGAAGTGGCTATTTAGTTGAAGGTTTATTAATAAGAAATAACAATTTGTCTTGTCATTAAGTTGCCTTTTCGCGATTTTTCAGAAATCTACTGTATTGCAAATAATTAATTAAACCCTGTTTTTCTATTTAATTGTTTATTTAATGGTTGGTACTCAAAATTTGCAGAAGTTATTGACCTTGTCAATTCTGATAGAATTTTATATCTCAATATAATTTAATGTATTGAACGTAAATAATGTCACCTGTCATTTGTTTCTAGATGTATAGTAAGTCGCTTCAAAATCAAACACCGAATGTTTTATCAATCAAAGAATTTCGTACTCTTTCTCAATTTCAATTCACTTCACTAAAACTAGAAGCTAAGACAAATGAAAATAACTCACTCTTGAAAAACTTCTTTACAAGATCAGAAAAAAATCAGAGAATGTGAAAGTTCCTAAGCACAACGGATGAGTTTTTCATTTCTGGAGATGTGTGTCGACACTGAAAGTTTTTCTGATGTTCATTAAAGTAAATTGTGTACTGGACAAGTGGACATCAAGGGTCCATTCTATTGTCTAATTCAATATATCTAATGTACTCACATAATCTATGGATATATCATTGATTACATTAATCTATGTTTATATTATAAGTTGTATGTGTGTTCATTGGTGAATATGTCTTTTACATGATGGTCATTTTAATATTTATATAATCCCCAATTCAATATTATTATACAGTATTTCATTATTATTGAAAAAGAAAAATGTAGTGAAGTAAGACAAAGTGAAAGTTGGACTATCTATCTATAGTATTTCTATAATTTCTTCTGTGGGTATTTGCGTAATGTATTCCAAGGTATTTATTTACTTGAGTAAACAAGACATTTAAAATGTGACAATTGTATCATCAGAATAACTAATGAAGGGAGAAATTCTGTATAAGTTTTTATGCTAATTTCAAATACAGTTTTAAAAACAATTATGATGAATATTGAAGTTTAACTATCTCAGTAATGTCAGGGTAAATGTCAGTGAAATACTAATGGAATCGTTTATGATTTACAATAATTAATGAATGTTAAACCTGAATACATTATTAGTCACAAACTGTCGTGGTGGTTACAGAACGCACTCCGAGTAACACTTCCAGTCGTCTGCTCATCCAAAGGGCTTCACCTTCCGATGCAGGAAAGTACAGCTGCAAACCTGCTAGTGCAGATGCGCACTCCATCACCGTTTATGTCATACCTGGTGAGTTAAACTATTTTATGGAGATAAAACGTAGAATACCGAGTAGTCTGGGAGTAAGCGTTAGCATATAGATCATGATAGGCAATCAGATATTTATATTGGATTGATTGTTTGGAAAAATGTTAACACCCACTTTCCTACTACTGTGGCTATCTGAGTACTGTATAGTTTATCTTAATTCTAAAGCACTACTGAAATGATTCATAGTATTATATCAAAATCAATCGAGACAGTTCTTACCAAATTCCACTTTTGAGAGTAAAATTTATGGTTGGGGAATAGTACATAAAAATAACACCCCTTTTAATCTTCTACGGTGGTCCCACCATAACTCTCACTCAGGGATATACTGAATACAAAGAACCTATTTTTCAAAATGTGCAGATGAATTCTAAGATGTTTGTGTAGAAGTTTTTTACTGCATTGTTCACTCTTTGAATACTGAAAGATTACTCCTTTCTTTCAGATGAGAACCAGGCGGCGATCTATCACGCTAACGGGTCCTCGTCTACCAAAGCCACCGTCACGACTAGCGTCTTTGCGATCTTTTCCGACGGACTGGTGAAGAAAAATTAATTCACGGATGTTTAATCGTTTGGTAAACAGTAGAAAAAATTCACGTGGTGGTTTACTGCATACCTACTTCTATTTACAAATTATTAGTTTAAGAAAAGAATTTGAAAAGTATTTTTTTATCCTTTTGAAAATAATATATTTTTAATTATAATGATGATGCTAATATAAAACGTTAGCCCTCTTGGTTAAATATATCAACTTGCATATCTCTGTACTATGTATCCATTTAATAGTAACCTAACAAATTAAATTAGATCCCCCGCAATGACTCTTAATCGATTAATTTTTCAGAAATAAAAAAGTTTATGTATTTTGGTAATGCACTTAATATTTTAAGTATATTATCAAACCTCTCCGTGCTCAAATGAGCCATTTTAGTGGAGGAGTGAGTCACTTTAATGGTAGAGTGAGTCGTTCTAGTTGAAGAGTGAGTCATTTTAGTGGTAGAGTGAGTCATTTTAGTGGTAGAGTGAGTCATTTTAGTGAAGAAAATGAGTCATTTTAGTGAGAGAGTGATTCTAATTGGAAATACCTAATTTAATAGTATAGGAAAATATGATTTTTTTGTTGCAATATTTCATTTCATTATCAGTCGGAAAAATACTCCAGATCATTCCCTCTTATTTTCTCCTATTACTAATGTTTGAACAACCATATTGCTTAGCTAAATCTAGAGTATGAATATCAAATAAATATATAAATAAGAGAAAATATCAATAAACTTCAAATCTTTGACGTCGAACCTTCCCTCTAAATCTTAGTGAATGCTTCAAGCGGATATTTCCTATCTGCAATGTGTCTATTTTTACAGCCTCTCTACCAGTGTCATGCGAGTGAATTCCTTGAATATCTCACCTCGAACATCAGAAAAGCTTTGAATAGTGGGAATGTTTGACTTCCATTTGAATAAATTCACTTTACCTTTGCTTGTTTATTCAGTTATGATGTTGGAGAATAGAGATATAATTTCTTAATATATTTGGTAAGGAGACAGTTACCAGATAGGAATTAAACAACTGATTGAAATTGCAAGAGTTGATTGTTCAAAACAAACAACAAAATATATGCTTTTAATTATTTTCATTTTTGAGAGATGACTGTTTCTTCAATAATGAATTTAGTACTTTAATGTTCATGTTCAATGTGTTTTTTTAGTTTGAAGTACTAGAAATATTTGATAATGCCGCACTGCTGAAATTTGCACGAAAAAAAAATCATTGAATTGTTATATTTACGTTCATTATTGACAATAATTTAAAACTAATTATTTAATTCAAATATTTACTCAACATTATAAAATAGAATTCACAAATGAGAAATATTATTTAACTGAAAACAATTGAACCAATGAAATAACTGACATTTATTTTGACATTAAACATTCATTTGACATTTAATCATATTGTTATATTTGGGCCACATAAGATTAAGATGTTTGAATTCAAGAACCTGAATACAGAACTCATTCTATGATATCATTTCTTACAATGGAACTGCTGCAGTAGAATCTAATCTGTGATATGAACTTAGCAACTAGAACAAAGGAATGATATCAGTGTGTCCTTAAAGTACGTTTTACATGCAGCGATTGTTGCGATCATCGCTCGGCAATCATTGCCCTGCGTGTACCGTTGAACACTTCGTATTTCAATGCAATTCTAATGGGGTTGTTCTGCAACGAGTGATTATCGCTGAGCATTATTTCAATGTATTCCTATTGATGGGCAATCATCTCTCAACGATGATCGCAACAATCGCTCTATGCAAAATGTACCCTTAGATACAGCATATGAAATTTAACTGTGCTAGTAGATATGGCCATTGTTTCTTTCAGGAATCTCAAATGTATTTTCATGAATTTTAATTGTAGGTACTTTCAGAACTTTCAAAAGTATTTTTTTGAATCACAATTATGCTACGATATTTGCTAAATTGTATTGTAAAAAAATGAGGGTTGTGAACAGGGAGAAGTTGGTGTATAGTTTTATTATTGATAATTCGATAATCGATAATATTGTTCCTCATAATATAAAAGACAAAATTTTCTTATTTTAAGCAATGACAACTAATTGTATTTACTAATTCAGTATCATAAATATGGAAGAATATTCCGCTCACAAAATGCTTAAATACTCGGAATATGGTAATCCATTCAAATCTTTCACGTGAGTTATTCACGAGGAATGAACTCGCAAGAGTTACTCTGGAAAACTCATGAATTATTAGATCAATTTTTAGTTATATCAACCTCATTACCATCACAAAATTGGGGAAGGTTATATTTTCATTGGCAATTTCTATTTCTAATCTTGGTATCATGAATTAATGGTAATCTTGTTATTCGTATAACTCAAAGAGTATTAAACCTAATTACCTGAAATTTGTGTGGACGATTCCACCACATTGCATGAAATTTGGCGATACTATTGGTAATTATCCAGCAACCATTTAACTATATTTGGGAGTGATCGGATACAAGGCTAAAGTCGAGGTCATTTATAACTTAAAATTTATTAATAAAAACAGCCTGGAAATTAATGGGACGATTGGTCATTGTCCAAGAACTATTTGGTTAGATTTTGGGAGCGATTGGGTTCAAGGTCAGAGTGAAGGTTAAGAAAAAGTCAAAATGAATAAAAAATAGAGTGGCGTTGGAGGTATAATGTATAAATGTATAAATTTATACATTATATTGTATAAATGAGATGAACATGTACAATAATATACTAAATATTTGAATCAAAATGTTTGATATTTGAATATGTATATACGATGTCTTATTTAACATTTTGAAGTTTATTTTATAACACCCATAAAATGTTAAAAAAATGTGTCTATACTACCTGAATCTTGTATCTTTGCTACCTACATCTTGTATCTTTGCTACCTACATCTTGTATCTTTGCTACCTGAATCTTGTATCTTTGCTACCTACATCTTGTATCTTTGCTACCTGAATCTTGTATCTTTACTACCTACATCTTGTATCTTTGCTACCTACATCTTGTATCTTTGCTACCTACATCTTGTATCTTTGCTACCTACATCTTGTATCTTTGCTACCTACATATTGTGTCTATACTACCTACATCTTGTATCTTTGCTACCTACATCTTGTATCTTTGCTACCTACATCTTGTATCTTTGCTACCTACATCTTGTATCTTTGCTACCTACATCTTGTATCTTTCCTACCTACATCTTGTATCTTTGCTACCTACATCTTGTATCTTTGCTACCTACATCTTGTATCTTTGCTACCTACATCTTGTATCTTTACTACCTACATCTTGTATCTTTGCTATTTACATCTTGTATTTTTGCTACCTACATCTTGTATCTTCTCTACCTACATCTTGTATCTTTGCTACCTACATCTTGTACCTTTGCTACCTACATCTTGTATCTTTGCTACCTACATCTTGTATCTTTGCTACCTACATCTTGTATCTTTGCTACCTACATCTTGTATCTTTGCTACCTACATCTTGTATCTTTGCAACCTACATCTTGTATCTTTGCTACCTACATCTTGTATCTTTGCTACCTACATCTTGTATCTTTGCTACCTACATCCTGTATCTTTGCTACCTACATCTTGTGTCTATACTACCTAATTCTTGTATCTTTGCTACCTACATCTTGTATCTTTACTACCTACATCTTGTATCGTTGCTACCTACATCTTGTATCTTTGCTACCTACATCTTGTATCTTTGCTACCTACATCTTGTATCTTTGCTACCTACATCTTGTATCTTTGCTACCTACATCTTGTATCTTTGCTACCTACATCTTGTATCTTTGCTACCTACATCTTGTATCTTTGCTACCTACATCTTGTATCTTTACTACCTACATCTTGTATCTTTGTTACCTACATCTTGTATCTTTGCTACCTACATCTTGTATCTTTGCTACCTACATCTTGTAGCTTTGCTACCTACATCTTGTATCTTTGCTCCCTACATCTTGTATCTTTGCTACCTACATCTTGTATCTTTGCTACCTAAATCTTGTATCTTTGCTACCTACATCTTGTGTCTTTGCTACCTACATCTTGTATCTTTGCTACCTACATCTTGTATCTTTTCTACTTACATCTTGTATCTTTGCTACATAAATCTTGTGTCTTTGCTACCTACATCTTGTATCTTTGCTACCTACATCTTGTATCTTTTCTACTTACATCTTGTATCTTTGCTACATAAATCTTGTATCTTTGCTACCTAAACTTTATGTCTGTGTTACTTAAAACTTATATTTATTCTACCTGAATCTTGCTCTATGTTCCCTAATTTTAGGCTACCAAAATCTAGAAACACTGCTTCTAATTCTTGCACTAATACCTAATCAATTCTTGTATCCATGCTACCTACCTAAATCTTGTAACTCTGCTATCTAAATCTTGTATCTATGCTACCTAAATCTTGTTTCATGCTACTTAATTATTGTATCAATGCTACCTTAACTTTGCTTTGTATTACAAAATATTTTTGGTCTATATTACCTAAGTATTATATCCCTACTACCTAAAATATTGTATCTATGCTACCTAAGCAGTATTTTACAATACTGCTGCCCGAAAAGATCCAACTTCTATTGTTGGAATTTATAAAGGGGCTTGTTTGGAACTTTGTCAATAGTTCTTTTCAATAAAGTTGTATCCTTGTAATTGTATGCAGATTCATACAGAAATCTTCAAAATCTCATAAAATGAAACAGTTGCAAATTTAAACTGACGATACAGAGTCTGCATGCGTTATTCAAAGGGTTAATAGAATGCCAAAGAATTTGGGATTACCTGAAGAGTTTTGTTAGGAGTTAGAATATTTGAATTAAGATTAGCTACAGTGGATAGACAGTTTGCTATGATAGTGTGTTATGAATAATGTGAGAACGACTGTGCTATTCAAATCTATCAGATGGCTAAAACTGAACTGAATAAAATGTAGAACTCTGAATGTTTCTGAGAAAAGAACATTTCTCCCACCATGGAAAGTAAAAGATTGCCTGATACTGTTAATAATGAAATTCATATAATGGTAGTTGAATTTGAATTAATGATTTACTCTACGTTTGTTTGTAAAAAGAGAATTATAATAGAATAATGAAAATAATTATAAATACGATTATTTTATATTTTTGAATGGGAAATGACTTGAGCTACTACACCGAATTAATTTGTGTTAACCGTGAGTAAATTCCAATTAAGATATTTTCAAAATATACTTTAATATCTTTATTGTATAAAACTGTTTACAATTGTGCTGAGATATGTATATTTTACTCCACTGAAATCATTTCCAACACGTTAAATTTCTATTCAATTTTCTCAATTCAGTAGAAATCTTTTTCTTTGAAAAAAAAACACAAAGTGGGATTAAAATATTGTAGAATCTCATTAATTCAGCTCAAAAATAATTCTCATCATAATACATAACCTTATTAGTTTTTATAACGTTATTAGTTTTTATAACCTTATTAGTTTTTATAACGTTATTAGTTTTTATAACGTTATTAGTTTTTATAACGTTATTAGTTTTTATAACGTTATTAGTTTTTATAACGTTATTAGTTTTTATAACCTTATTATTTTTATAACGTAATTAGTTTTTATAACGTTATTAGTTTTTATAACGTTATTAGTTTTTATAACGTTATTAGTTTTTATAACGTTATTAGTTTTTATAACGTTATTAGTTTTTATAACGTTATTAGTTTTCATAACGTTATTAGTTTTTATAACCTTATTATTTTTATAACGTTATTAGTTTTTATAACGTTATTAGTTTTTATAACCTTATTAGTTTTTATAACGTTATTAGTTTTTATAACGTTATTAGTTTTTATAACCTTATTAGTTTTTATAACGTTATTAGTTTTTATAACGTTATTAGTTTTTATAACGTTATTAGTTTTTATAACGTTATTAGTTTTTATAACGTTATTAGTTTTTATAACGTTATTAGTTTTTATAACGTTATTAGTTTTTATAACGTTATTAGTTTTTATAACGTTATTAGTTTTTATAACGTTATTAGTTTTTATAACCTTATTAGTTTTTATAACCTTATTATTTTTATAACCTTATTAGTTTTTATAACGTTATTAGTTTTTATAACGTTATTAGTTTTTATAACCTTATTAGTTTTTATAACGTTATTAGTTTTTATAACGTTATTAGTTTTTATAACCTTATTATTTTTATAACGTTATTAGTTTTTATAACCTTATTATTTTTATAACGTTATTAGTTTTTATAACGTTATTAGTTTTTATAACCTTATTAGTTTTTATAACGTTATTAGTTTTTATAACCTTATTATTTTTATAACGTTATTAGTTTTTATAACGTTATTAGTTTTTATAACCTTATCAGTTTTTATAACGTTATTAGTTTTTATAACGTTATTAGTTTTTATAACGTTATTAGTTTTTATAACGTTATTAGTTTTTATAACGTTATTAGTTTTTATAACGTTATTAGTTTTTATAACCTTATTAGTTTTTATAACGTTATTAGTTTTTATAACGTTAATAGTTTTTATAACGTTATTAGTTTTTATAACGTTATTAGTTTTTATAACGTTATTAGTTTTTATAACGTTATTAGTTTTTATAACGTTATTAGTTTTTATAACGTTATTAGTTTTTATAACGTTATTAGTTTTTATAACCTTATTATTTTTATAACGTTATTAGTTTTTATAACGTTATTAGTTTTTATAACGTTATTAGTTTTTATAACGTTATTAGTTTTTATAACGTTATTAGTTTTTATAACGTTATTAGTTTTTATAACCTTATTAGTTTTTATAACCTTATTAGTTTTTATAACGTTATTAGTTTTTATAACGTTATTAGTTTTTATAACCTTATTAGTTTTTATAACCTTATTAGTTTTTATAACCTTATTAGTTTTTATAACGTTATTAGTTTTTATAACGTTATTAGTTTTTATAACGTTATCAGTTTTTATAACCTTATTAGTTTTTATAACGTTATCAGTTTTTATAACCTTATTAGTTTTTATAACGTTATTAGTTTTTATAACCTTATTAGTTTTTATAACGTTATTAGTTTTTATAACGTTATTTGTTTGCGGTAAGGCCAAACAAAATTCAATTAAAACTTATTAATTAAATTAAAATCAATCTCCACAATCAAATATTACATAGTATTTTTATATGCTTAATATCTCAAGTACATATCTATTCAGAGATTAAAATCAGCTACAAAAAATAATTTGCCACTTCTTTGATTCTAGATGCTTACTATTAGATTAAAATGATTAAATATAATAGTGTAAATTATAAGCTAGACTTATAACTCTATGGGGATTAGTTATTTGTGATTTAAAATAAGTACATATATATAATTGTCCACGAGTCTCATGATTTAGGATTGTATAACTATTGTATAGATTGTTTAGACTATAATACTTTATGAGAATTAGTTTCATACCCATAAGATCACATAACTCTTTTTGAAAAGCATTTTCTGGTATGTCTTTATTTCTATCAAGCAAATCAAATAAATAGCAGCTTCGTTCTACTCCGAAAAGATCAAAACAGGATTCAAATCTAAGCTTAGGGTTTTGTTGTGGATTTACACCGAACATCAATTCGTGAACACAATTCGAACAAACGTGGCTTCCGTAACTATATTTCAATATTTTATATCAGTTTGATGTCACAGATGTGTGTGGGTTTTACAATATTGATCGGAGATGAATTAAATAATGTTTGACTCTTTAATTTTTTTTATCAAAATATTATAGCGCTCCCAATAATAACATTGTAATATAAATAACGCAATAAAAGTATCAGTTTCAATATAATTTTAGGAGAATATCGATTGAAAAGATAGATGAAAACGTCCTGAATATTATTATTATTAAGCGATCGAGCAATTCACATTTTTATATTGCCTTTGTTTTTATTTAATTAAAATGTTATTATTTTATTTTCACAAACAAAATCAGGTTTCCAATTTAGGGTACAAAATTTTATTAAAATATTTTTCAAGGTTGGGTAAAGTTACAACTATAAGAAAATAATCAAATCCCGTATGAAAATTATATAGAAAATGCTTTTTAGAATTAAAATTTATTCATTATAGACTATAGAGAGATTAGTGTCTTCTTCACCATGAATTTGTTGTTCAATATTTTGATGCATTTTTCAATAACAAACTGTTGAAACTTTCATTCGGTATTTAATTTTCATTGGGAAATTGCGTCATTACCCTATGTTACAAAATAAATATTGTCGCTTCATTTTGCTTACTAAATTTGCAATCACCTTTTGATGATATTCAAAAGCAAACTGTTTACAAGATCTATTGCCTCTTGAAAATTTAACATACTAAATAAATGCAGTATTTTATTTAAGAATTCAATGGACTCTGATGAAAAAATTACTTATATAATATATAATAACTATCACCCTTGGCTCTCTTTTTCTTCCAATATTTTCAATTGAATAAAAAGGAATATAATTCCGTTACAGAAACTATTCAATTATTTATGTGATATATGGATAACTTATTATCCATGTTACCAGATGCATGTGAAGTGAATAATTAGGTTAATGTGACGGAGTTAAAATGTAAAAGATGGAACCTGCCAAATACCTAGAACAAGTTGCGTGACTTGTGTTTTTATTGAGTATTAAATGTGTAGTCAGTTCAGTCTTAACACACTTACTATAAATTAGAACAATATTAGTAATGCATAATAAAGAAAATAAATACAAATTTCTATGATATAATTTTCTTATTGCGGTTCGCGTATTCAAGCTAAATTGCTATATATATAAAACGTGATCGTAATCTTATTATTTAAAGATGTTGTAGGTATATAATTATTTGATTGTCAATATTCAAAAATTAATATGGTTAATTGTCAGTTACAACTATATTTCTGAATTCTAAGCATCCTTTTAAATCAAGGCGATTATTATCTCCTGAATCAAATATGAATTTATTCAAAAAGTTAATCAAATATTAGGAGTATTCTCCGCAGATTTAATCAATTTGTTCCTTTTGTTTTTCAAGCTCAGAATTGATTCTATCGATACAAGAAAATCCTTTGCTTGAATTAGGTTATTAAGTCATCAGTAAATAAAAATAAATATACAACATTTACATTATAAGTTTCCGTGAATATCCATCAAAGACTGAATCGACGAAAATCTTATCGAAATTTGTTATCAATTTAAAACACTTTTCATCATATGTAGTACACATCTAAGAAAATTTAAATGATATTTGTCAAAAATTGCAAAAAAGTCATTCTTTATTTTCCGTAATTTGCTAATTTTTCATCTTGGTATAAATTCGATGAAATTTTATTTTCCTATTAACAAATAAACGGAAAAACAATGTTGTAAGCTTTATAACGAGAATAGACTATATTATGTGATTTATTTGATCTGTATTTACTCTATTTAATCTTATAGTATATACAATACTTAATTACTTAGATATGCAATTGTTCTCATTCTTTAATAATGAATCGATTTTTTGACAAAAATTTGAAATTTGATATTTCGATACGTAATAATTTATAGTCTTAAAGTTTCTGTGATACTATTGCTCTGACCGAATCTAGAAAACTATAACTCTGACCGTATCTAGAAAACTATAACTCTGACCGTATCTAGGAAACTATAACTCTGACTGTATCTAGGATACTATAACTCTAACCGTTTCTAGGAAACTATAACTCTGACCGTATCTAGGATACTATAACTATGACCGTATCTAGGAAACTATAACTCTGACCGTATCTAGGAAACTATAACTCTGACCGTATCTAGGAAACTATAACTCTGACCGTATCTAGGAAACTATAACTCTGACCGTATCTAGGAAACTATAACTCTGACCGTATCTAGGATACTATAACTATGACCGTATCTAGGAAACTATAACTCTGACCGTATCTAGGAAACTATAACTCTGACCGTATCTAGGAAACTATAACTCTGACCGTATCTAGGAAACTATAACTCTGACCGTATCTAGGAAACTATAACTCTGACCGTATCTAGGAAACTATAATTCTGACCGTATCTAGGATACTATAACTATGACCGTATCTAGGAAACTAAAACTCTGACCGTATCTAGGAAACTATAACTCTGACCGTATCTAGGATACTACAACTATGACCGTATCTAGGAAACTATAACTCTGACCGTATCTAGGAAACTATAACTCTGACCGTATCTAGGAAACTATAACTCTGACCGTATCTAGGATACTATAACTCTGACCGTATCTAGGAAACTATAACTCTGACCGTATCTAGGAAACTATAACTCTGACCGTATCTAGGAAACTATAACTCTGACCGTATCTAGGAAACTATAACTCTGACCGTAACTAGGAAACTATAACTCTGACCGTATCTAGGAACTATAACTCTGACCGTATCTAGGATACTATAACTATGACCATATCTAGGATAATATAGCTCTTACCGTATCTAGGAAACTATATTTCTGACCGTATATAGGAAACTATAACTCTGACCGTATCTAGGAAACTATAACTCTGACCCGTATCTAGGAAACTATAACTCTGACCGTATCTAGGATACTATAACTATGACCATATCTAGGATAATATAGCTCTTACCGTATCTAGGAAACTATATTTCTGACCGTATCTAGGAAACTATAACTCTGACCGTATCTAGGAAACTATAACTCTGACCGTATCTAGGAAACTATAACTCTGACCGTATCTAGGATACTATAACTCTGACCGTATCTAGGAAACTATAACTCTGACCGTATCTAGGAAACTATAACTCTGACTGTATCTAGGAAACTATAACTCTGACCGTATCTAGGAAACTATAACTCTGACCGTAACTAGGAAACTATAACTCTGACCTTATCTAGGAAACTATAACTCTGACCGTATCTAGGATACTACAACTATGACCGTATCTAGGAAACTATATTTCTGACCGTATCTAGGAAACTATAACTCTGACCGTATCTAGGAAACTATAACTCTGACCGTATCTAGGAAACTATAACTCTGACCGTATCTAGGATACTATAACTCTGACCGTATCTAGGAAACTATAACTCTGACCGTATCTTGGAAACTATAACTCTGACCGTATCTAGGATACTATAACTCTGACCGTATCTAGGAAACTATAACTCTGACCGTATCTAGGAAACTATAACTCTGACCGTATCTAGGAAACTATAACTCTGACCGTATCTAGGAAACTATAACTCTGACCGTAACTATGAAACTATAACTCTGACCGTATCTAGGAACTATAACTCTGACCGTATCTAGGATACTATAACTATGACCATATCTAGGATAATATAGCTCTTACCGTATCTAGGAAACTATATTTCTGACCGTATCTAGGAAACTATAACTCTGACCGTATCTAGGAAACTATAAATCTGACCGTATCTAGGATACTATAACTATGACCATATCTAGGATAATATAGCTCTTACCGTATCTAGGAAACTATATTTCTGACCGTATCTAGGAAACTATAACTCTGACCGTATCTAGGAAACTATAACTCTGACCGTATCTAGGAAACTATAACTCTGACCGTATCTAGGATACTATAACTCTGACCGTATCTAGGAAACTATAACTCTGACCGTATCTAGGAAACTATAACTCTGACCGTATCTAGGAAACTATAACTCTGACCGTATCTAGGAAACTATAACTCTGACCGTAACTAGGAAACTATAACTCTGACCTTATCTAGGAAACTATAACTCTGACCGTATCTAGGATACTATAACTATGACTATATCTAGGATAATATAGCTCTTACCGTATCTAGGAAACTATATTTCTGACCGTATCTAGGAAACTATAACTCTGACCGTATCTAGGAAACTAGAACTCTGACCGTATCTTGGAAACTATAACTCTGACCTTATCTAGGATACTATAACTCTGACCGTATCTAGGAAACTATAACTCTGACCGTATCTAGGAAACTATAACTCTGACCGTATCTAGGAAACTATAACTCTGACCGTATCTAGGAAACTATAACTCTGACCGTAACTAGGAAACTATAACTCTGACCGTATCTAGGAACTATAACTCTGACCGTATCTAGGATACTATAACTATGACCATATCTAGGATAATATAGCTCTTACCGTATCTAGGAAACTATATTTCTGACCGTATCTAGGAAACTATAACTCTGACCGTATCTAGGAAACTATAAATCTGACCGTATCTAGGATACTATAACTATGACCATATCTAGGATAATATAGCTCTTACCGTATCTAGGAAACTATATTTCTGACCGTATCTAGGAAACTATAACTCTGACCGTATCTAGGAAACTATAACTCTGACCGTATCTAGGAAACTATAACTCTGACCGTATCTAGGATACTATAACTCTGACCGTATCTAGGAAACTATAACTCTGACCGTATCTAGGAAACTATAACTCTGACCGTATCTAGGAAACTATAACTCTGACCGTATCTAGGAAACTATAACTCTGACCGTAACTAGGAAACTATAACTCTGACCTTATCTAGGAAACTATAACTCTGACCGTATCTAGGATACTATAACTATGACTATATCTAGGATAATATAGCTCTTACCGTATCTAGGAAACTATATTTCTGACCGTATCTAGGAAACTATAACTCTGACCGTATCTAGGATACTATAACTCTGACCGTATCTAGGAAACTATAACTCTGACCGTATCTAGGATACTATAACTATGACCGTATCTAGGATAATATAGCTCTTACCGTATCTAGGATACTATAGCTCTGACCGTATCTAGGATACTATAGCTCGGACCGTATCTAGGATTCCATAGCTCTGACCATATTTATGATACTGTAGCTCTGACCGTATCTAGGATACTACAGCTCTGACCGTATCTAGGTCACTATAGCTCTGACTGTATCTAGGATACTATAGCTCTGACCGTATCTAGGATACTATAGCTCTGATTGTTTATTTAAATTAGGAGAAGTGACAAACTAGAAATGAGGTGACATTTGACAGTATTTGACATTCATATGTTTGTCTTATGAACCACCGTGAGAAACACAGAATGTCACTGAAATAACTGCTAATAATTACTCTAAAAATTAAGAGAGAAATGGACTTTATTAAGTTATGAGAGTGGGAAAGAAGTCGAGAAATACCGAGAAAAGGGTATCTTATTACTAAGGAATATTTAAGAATAACTGATAGAGATAATTATAATAAAAGAATCAAAATAAAACCTGACTATTGTTAGGAAATTTATTTCAAGAAAAATTATTATTAATTGTGTAGAAATAATATTCCAATGCCAAATAAATATTGGGGGATGTTAATTATTCCTGTAAAATTACCATACTTGCAAACAATTAAAATGCTATTTCTATATTAGCAAACCATTAAAATGCTATTTCCATATTAGCAAAACATTAAAATGCTATTTCCATATTAGCAAACCATTAAAATGCTATTTCCATATTAGCAAACCATTAAAATGCTATTTCTATATTAGCAAACCATTAAAATGCTATTTCCATATTAGCAAACCATTAAAATGCTATTTCTATATTAGCAAACCATTAAAATGCTATTTCCATATTAGCAAACCATTAAAATGCTATTTCTATATTAGCAAACCATTAAAATGCTATTTCCATATTAGCAAACCATTAAAATGCTATTTCCATATTAGCAAACCATTAAAATGCTATTTCTATATTAGCAAACCATTAAAATTCTATTTCCATATTAGCAAACCATTAAAATGCTATTTCCATATTAGCAAACCATTAAAATGCTATTTCTATATTTTTATCATAGCCCATCATCTCTGTAAGACTATCATCGTACATCGTACGGCAGTATTGAACATATATGATATTCATAATTACCTATGTTCCGTTCTAGCTTATAAGAGAAAGGATACTTTCACTGTTTCTATTCATGGCCATAATACCAGAAATAGTGCTACCTACTTTATTCCCCAATTTCAACGACTGTCCATTGCACAGCGTTCCCTATCTTATGCACTACCATATAAATTTGATAAAATTCCAGAAAATATAAAAATGTTAAAATTCGAAAAAAAAATTAAAATTGTACTGAAGGACTATTTTATTGGTAATTACATGCAATCACCCTAAAAATGTTAAGCTAAAATTCTAAAAATGCATATACGTGTTTACTTATGTTGTGTTCTGTGTTTTTTTTTTCTTTCTTCTGTTCTCCTTCTTTCTCCTTTTTTTCTGCTATTTAATATTTAATTGCCCAAAAGATCTATTTAGATCTATAAAAGAGCTTGAATTGAAGGAAAATTATAAGAAAATGTAATTATGTACAATGTTTTTGTATATAATTTTTCAATATATCTATTATCCTATTATTCTATTATTATTAACCTATTATCTCCGTAATGGTAAAATCTATATTCTCCAAACTTCTTCTGTTCAATTTAATATTGCAAATCTTGCACGAAGCCAATTGAGTACACCAATATTTATATTCTTTTCCTGAAGAAAACTGAGTTTTAAATTGAATACTATTTGGATATCTTAGAAAAGTCTTTTGCTCGTATACTAAAAAATGAGAAAGTTGTGCTTTAGCTAACGAAAATTAGGAATGATGTGGCTGTAGATTAATAATGATGTTGCTGTAGATTAATGATGATGTTGCTGTAGATTAATAATGATGTTGCTGTAGATTAATGATGATGTTGCTGTAGATTAATAATGATGTTGCTGTAGATTGATAATGATGTGGCTGTAGATCAATAATGATGTGGCTGTAGAATAATAATGATGTGGCTGTAGATTAATAATGATGTGGCTGTAGAATGATGTGGCTGTAGTACAGACATCTTCACTTAATCTTCTACAGCCCCACCATAACATTCTCTTTTTGTAATTGCTTTTATTTCCATCACTCTATCTCTAAACTGTCTATTTCCTTTGTCAGTTATCAAAGTTGTCACCATTTAGTTTCGGTCAATTCATTCGAACCGTCACTCATGTTGACAATAAGCGTATCGAAAGTCTGGGTCGAATCCAATTGATTGGATTCGAACGCACCTAATTTGCGCTCTTCCGAAATTGGTCGAAGAGTACATGCATTATAAACTCATAGACTACATATTGTGGGCATAATAGATTGTTTGGAGCTTTCATAGCTTTCTCCCTGTCCCAGGTAACAAAATTTATTGCAGCAAAATTGCATCAAAATTAATATAACATATTTTCACAGTACTAACAATATTGATACAAAACTGCATCAATATAGTTATAACGTTGCCCCAATATTGTTACAACAATTCGCAATATTGCAAACCAATGATGAAAAAGGATAAACAAAATTGACTCAATGATGTTCCCATAAATACATGTGTTGTTAGTACCCGTTCAAACACTCAATGCACACGAATTTGCCGTAAAAATTTACCTCATTTCCTGAACTACTTCACTATACTCTATATAACTGAGTAGAGAAATACCAACGTAATTATTTTACCCAAATTGACTGAAAATCTTATTCAATCCACCAGATTCCAATTAACTCACAATTTACAAAAACAAAACAGAAAACAAGATCAAATTTCCACAAAATTCATCACAGTAATTAGATAATGTCTGTCAATGTCGTCATTATGACGCAACTAAAATTTGGCAGGTTGTTCAGGATGAGAAGATAATGTGATAATTATTGGTAACTTTTCTATTCAATCTCACACAAGAGTAGATTCTGAGTTATCGGACAATGCACATTTTCGATCATACGTGAAAAAATACTTAATAAATATTTTCTTATTTTGTTTTTAATTGGTATCCACAATACCTATACATATCATGTGTATCACATATAAAAATTCTTATATGAACGAAAGTGCCGAATATTTCGATAACTCTGAAATTATTGTGGGTACTTTTACAATAATACCTACTAATATGCAATCTTCCAGTATCTAATTTTCTAAAAGATTACACTATAAATTAATGCAATTCTGGACAGCTCCCTTAACCCTAATGAGCTTAACGTGTGTTTCAAAGCACATCATTTTTAAATTACTTTAAAAAATTATCTTTATTGTCATTCCTTTAAATTTATCGATCTTTCTTGACTTTGCTCCTACGTAAATATAAAAATATTTTCATTTTTAAAAGTTAAAAATATTAAATATCAGCGTAAATCACCGTAAATCACGTGAATTAGGAAAATAGTTGTAATGTGGTGACATGTGGCAATGTAGTTTTGTACAACTTGGAACAGATAGGTACTCGCTAAACACACATCAGTCCATAATTTTCCATGGAGAACACGAGAAACACACCCTAACTTCCACCCAATCACAACTCTGCTCTCTTAGTTGTCAATGTCTTATATCAATATGTATATTTTATTTCCCATTATATGTTTAACATTTTTACTTGAAAATTGGAACGCATTAATTTTAGTATATATACTAACAACTTGTAAGAAATACAGTACCATAGGTTTGTAAATAAGCCTTCCCATACCTTCTGAACATCAAACTCATTCGGGTTAAGAGGTGAATTGTAACGTTGATAAAATTACACACATGTTACTCTCTCCTTTCATTTATAACCATAAACGTTATTTTTCATTAGAGTGCAATAACAATTCGTCTTTAAGTGATCCTACAACTAGAGTGATATAAGATATGTAAAGCATAATTTTAGTAGTCATGAATATGAACAATTACACATTATGCAATATGCAATTCACTAATGCAGATTGAATGAAAAGATCATTTTCTTTACTCACTTTGCTTGTCAAAAAGATTTAGGTAATTATTGTGTACTTCTAACACATATTATCAGAGAAAAGAGTCACTGTGATGATGTACTATCAGAGAAAAGAGTCACTGTGATGATGTACTATCAGAGAAAAGAGTCACTGTGATGATGTACTATCAGAGAAAAGAATCACTGTGATGGTGTACTATCAGAGAAAAGAGTCACTGTGATGATGTACTATCAGAGAAAAGAGTCACTGTGATGATGTACTATCAGAGAAAAGAGTCACTGTGATGATGTACTATCAGAAAAAAGAGTCACTGTGATGGTGTACTATCAGAGAAAAGAGTCACTGTGATGATATACTATTAGAAAAGAGTCACTGTGATGATGTACTATCAGAAAAAAGAGTCACTGTGGTGATGTACTATCAGAGAAGAGAGTCACTGTGATGATGTACTATCAGAAAAAAGAGTCACTGTGATGGTGTACTATCAGAGAAAAGAGTCACTGTGATGATGTACTATCAGAAAAAAGAGTCACTGTGGTGATGTACTATCAGAGAAGAGAGTCACTGTGATGATGTACTATCAGAAAAAAGAGTCACTGTGGTGATGTACTATCAGAGAAGAGAGTCACTGTGGTGATGTACTATCAGAGAAAAGAGTCACTGTGATGATGTACTATCAGAGAAAAGAGTCACTGTGATGATGTACTATCAGAGAAAAGAGTCACTGTGATGATATACTATTAGAGAAAAGAGTCACTGTGATGATGTACTATCAGAGAAAAGAGTCACTGTGATGATGTACCATCAGAGAAAAGAGTCACTGTGATGATATACTATTAGAGAAAAGAGTCACTGTGATGATGTACTATCAGAGAAAAGAGTCACTGTGATGATGTACCATCAGAGAAAAGAGTCACTGTAATGATGTACTATCAGAGAAAAGAGTCACTGTGATGATGTACTATCAGAGAAAAGAGTCACTGTGATGATGTACTATCAGAGAAAAGAGTCACTGTGATGATGTACTATCAGAGAAAAGAGTCACTGTGATGATATACTATTAGAGAAAAGAGTCACTGTGATGATGTACTATCAGAGAAAAGAGTCACTGTGATGATGTACTATCAGAGAAAAGAGTCACTGTGATGATGTACTATCAGAGAAAAGAGTCACAATTTTCTAATTTCCCATCAATTTCAAAATCAAAAGATGTATAATTGTGATAGTAGAAAACTTTTCTAATAGCTTTACATTTTGTATAGTTTCATTTTTCAAATGTGAGATTAGAAAGTGTATAAATTATCATAGTAACACTATTCTTTGGTTGCACATATAACATACAGTTTATATGTTGTATATGTTGATTACTGAAGAAATTAACATATTTTTTAATAGTAAATTTTAAAAATATGGTTCATCCGGAATTTTATTTCACAAAACAGAAATCAGATTATTTTGTTAATTAATATTACATAAAACGTACGAATATTGTAATACACTTTTTTTCAATTCTAAATTGCTGAATAATTGGATTTACATCTGCGTAATACTTGAAATTGATTTCAAATTCTAGGAACTAAATTTGATTTAAAAAATGAACTATATATTTTATTATTGTAAATTATAAGGTATACCAATTGTTAATAACGGTTATGATTAATGAATGAATTTATAAGTGATTAATTGTCAATAATATCGAACAGCAATACAATAAAATTATAGTCAATTATCTTCCGTATTAAATTTTACTCTGTTAAGAATAAAAATAGAAAAATCACCAAATTATAATGAACAATTTGAAAATTTTATAACATCTGAAATATTAAATTGTATTTCAACTTCTTTACTGAAAAAAAAATAGAAATTATTATTCAACTATCCATTTTTTACTTTATTCATTTATAGATTAAGTTTATTCAATCAAAACCACATCTTGACAATATGGTCATTAAAATGGAAATGTAACCTCTTCCAAAACAAGAACTTCAATACTCTTCATTCGAAAACATGCATCGCTACTACAATCACCTGAAACTCAATTCACTCAGTTTATACACATCAATTTACTCTCGTTACAGCACCTCCATGAAAGTGAGAACTGTACGAAATACCACCCCATAAACACAAAGCGAGAATCGTTAATATTCTGACTTTAAACCAAATGGTGTATCGGACTGATCGACTTCCATTTCGTCGAATAGGTGGATTGTACGTGAAGAATGGTGGGAAAGAGGGAACACTACTCATGTTAATTTCTTAATAGAAGCTTGTAAGTTCCTTCAAGTTTTGAATGACATATTAATAAAAGTGTATAATAACAACACCTTCACTTGTAGGACATGTTTACTGTTTAGTTGTTCAATTGATGACAATTTTAAGATTTTTAATCCATTTTTCCTAACGAAAACATTTCTACTTTCTAAAAGGAGTTGATGAACAAAATTGATTTAGTCTTCAGATCGTACTGCCCTCATGCTATTTGAACAACCCTTGTTAAAATTTAAACTTGTGCCTCCCTATTTGCCACACGTTTCTCCTGATCGGCAATATTTTATAGAAGGAATGCTTTTAAAATATAAATAAATCTGTTTTATTGTGGGTCTGTTGTCTAATAAAGATATATTTTATGTTTCAACTTACTTCATTGTTCGTTTGCTGACCATTTCCATAAAGCCCTTTTCACCACTCATTAATAAAATCGTTAAAATATTCACAAAAATGAGAAACCTAATAATGAAAATTTACCTGTGGATAGAAAAGGGTTCAATACACAAAATGATATTTGAAAGAAAACTGTACCTTACGTAGTTGATGAACTATAGTAATTTAAAGTTGGGTTCCATTTCTTTTTGGGACACTGTACACTGTATACACTGTAATAATAACACTGTAATAATAAAATAACATTAAGAACACTGTATACTGTACAGTGTATACAAAACTTTATTTTCTACCCTAACGATAGCACGAGCTGCTCCTTTCAGTTTAATTTGATAAGCAGACTAATTGAGAACAATGGTACAATTTTTCTTATTTAAGCTTTGCTTGTTTCTTCGAGCTACTTTATTTTTAGCACTGAAACTCTTCTGAAGAATGAAGTAAATGAATTACTAATATTAGTAGAATGACATTAGATTAGTATTGAATAAATTGCTTGTTAAAAACACGATTGCATTTTAGTCACTATTGTTTAATACAATAAAAGGGGCGTTAAAATAAGTCATTTGTCAAGGAGAATATAATTTATAACATTTACTATTTCTTCATTCAGTTAATGTTTATGTAGTCTATATTATAACAAAAATATGCAATAATTTTTATAATTTTGATTATAAACGTTTCATACAATTTAAAGAGTTAACAAAGTGATCTGATATGTAAATCCAACCACTTCTTATCAAAGTACTTCCTCCTATCGATACCAAGCTAAGAATTCACACTAAATACATTGATGCAATGACTGTGTAAACAAGGGCACCAGATCAATTTGCTAGAGGCTTCTAATTGCCAATTCTGGCTCTAAATGAGTGTACGAAAAAGCATCAAATTACACAGGCAAGTGAATGGAGTAAAATATGATGAACTTAACAATGTTGATATTTGATAAGATAATTACCAATTTATAATCGGCTTATCGTTAATATATTGTTGATTAAATATCGATCGTATTTTATCGTAAAAAATTAAAATTTCAGACATAATCGTTTAAATTTTCTTAGCGGTAATCTCGATAGACTTTAAGGACTTTGTATTTATGGTATATTTAGATTGGATTTTTGTCAAATCGTCATAAATAGGTGATCCTTTTATCATCAATTATGTATAATCACTGATCGAAAGCAAAAGATTATATTTTTTGTACCTGGTATGGACATGATAGAAACACATAACTTCTTTTAAATCTAAAATTTATTATTTTTGATAGTTCAGTTTTTAGTAGGTGACTAAATTTATATCACGGTGACAATATTTAATACGAATCATCTGCTGCCGGTAATTTAACTCTCAGTAATATGAACACGGGTAATTTGATCTCCGGTAATATGACCCGTTGTATAAATGACCTCCGCTATTTTAACCTCCTGATAATTTGATTTACGTTATTTGATTATTGGATAGTGTAGTTAATTAGATATTATGCAAATTTTATGTAAACATGCAACAAGATTATAGTATGAATTCATTAATTTATATTAATTATATTGCTTTCAATTCTTCTGGCCTGTCCAAATCGCTACTAATGACAATCGCTGCAGTCGTTTCTCTATCAGAAATGCTAATAGTTATTAAGAGTAATCGTGTAAACTAGTATATTTTAATATATTAGTTTCTTTTAACATATGTATCAATTTTTTTTATACTACTGAGAGTCAAATTAAGGTGCTCAGACTATTCGTCGCGAGGAAAATTCATCACGGACATTTCATCGCGACCAATTCATCGGCCAATTCTTCGAGAACCATATTTAATATTATTAATTAATTTCATGTTTCATTTCACAGAGAAATTCCCCATATTTTTCATTTCTTAAATGATTTTACATAAATTGGTATCTACAACACAAAATAATTTCTGATGAATTTGTAATTTCCCATTATTTTGAACTAAATTATTCTACAATTTGAACTAAATTATTCTACAATTTGAAATAAATTTTGAAACATTTGAAATAAATGAATACAATTAATTAATAATATATTAATATACAAACCTAAAATATCTGATCAAACCAACTTGAAAATCTACGGATTTATTTGATAAAACTAAAGAATTGTTTGAGAAAATTGTGTTAAATAAATATATATACAATAAGTTATTAAAGCAAAATAAGTTGTACAAATAAAAAAATAAGTTGTAAAAATAAAAAATAAGTTGTCCGGGACGAATTGTCCACGACGAGCTGTAAGTACAATACTCAATAATAATACCAAACTATAATAGACTATTATTAATTGCATGCTCGGCAATATGGGGTTAATTGGGTTTTAAAACGCGCAGCGCATTCTCGAGATTGTGCAAATAGGCAATGGCGCTGAGAAGATTAATTCGATGTACCTAACATGAAATTCAAAACGCTAATCAATAAAATTTTCGAATAATTTTCAATGTTGAAATTTGTTTTTGAAATAATATTATCTATTAAGAATATATCCATCTTGATCAACATGCAAATCTTGTTCTGATTATAATTCCATAACGGGTAAGTAATCACCCGATATAAATCTGTATTGGAATCTTTTATATTATGGTAGTCTAATTATTATTCTTTATGCTAGAAGGTTTAGTTTTTTGTGGACGTACATTTTTTTCTAAAGATTGTTTGTCATTAAGTACATTTGGCTTCATACTGATTATTTGAGATAAGACACAAATTTGAATAATTTTTCTTAAATAATTGTCTATGTAATTACAAAGAGAAGTGATCAAAACACACATTTTTGATAATGCATCAACATTTTTTTCGATCTGTTAACTGCATTCGGAAGTTTCCTTTCTCTCATTTTTTCCGAAATCTGTTCACGCAACAGCAGGTAGGTAGCCTCGAATTTCCTTCAAAGGAAATATCCAATGATTGATGGGAGTTATTGGACAGTTCCACATTTCTGATTATATAGGTAAATATATAATTAATTAGTTTAACGCGTCATTCCATTTCGTATCCATGATACCTGCAGGTGGAGAAAAGTCATTTTAAAATTTTAAATTAAATTTAAATATATTAAATATAATGTCAAATGTAAACATAGTTTAATTAAGCTAACTATATATAAAATTTTCAAAAAACCATTTTCTAATCTAGAAATGTTCAAATTGTAAATGAAACTTAATGTACGAGATTCAATTACTTAGTAATGTTAAACTTTTTTTCCTCAATACTTTTTAAATAATTAACTCTTTTTGTTTCCATCTTCGTATCAAAATAAAACAAACTCACTACAGTCAAATTACAATTCGTAACATGCATCATTTACCACCTTCTGCAATGTCGTTTTCCAAGGCAAATAATAATTAGCGCTCCATTATTTCACTTCTCAAACAGCAATGCACGTAATTGCAGTTTCGAATATTTAGCAAATGCTTTTCGACTGCATTTCATCAAACTATCGAATTTCTCTTCTGAACACTTCAAACTGAATTGAAAAGCTGGACTCGAAGTTACATGATATTATTCTCTGCTGGTTAATTGAATGACGTCATGTCATGCATACTTAGCATTATTCGTAAAGGGTAAATTACAAGTTATCGGACAGATCCACGTTATTGATCAAATAATAAAATAGTATATATTAACAATTACCTTATATTTTACTTATTGTATAAACTTTTCTTATAATCAACTTTTTACTATACGATCTAAAATATGAAACAGTTCGATAACTCGTTAATCACTCCATCACACCCAATTTTTGTAAAGTACAAATTAAATTATCACAGATTTCTCTTCTGGATTCCTATTTTTAATATTTTATTTTCTTCACAATGGCGTAGAGTTTGACACATCAAATGACAATCTAAATTAGGAATGTCAATAGTCGGTAAATGACTGAGAGGAGCATGACTGGAGTTAGTGTGAGGGAGAGTTATGGTGGGCAATTTCTTCCTTGATCTTCTATGGCCCCACCAGAACGATTTTTGTGTTTATTTGTAGTATAATCCATTATCCTCCATATAATTTATCATAATAAATAGGAAATTATTTCAATTGTTATTTTATTTTAATTATTATATAATATGAATGATTGTCATTTTGATAAAGTTTATCAAGTAAATTATTGACTAGTTATTAATACGCATTATTTATCCTACAAAAAGTACCCGTTAAAAAAAAATGAAATAAGGAAAAATAATATATATCATGAAAAGTTTTATTATATTTTATTTTTTTATGTTCTTGATAAAAGAAACACAACAATTGATTATTTCAAATTATATTAATTTTTTTAGTCAATTTCTTCTAGTCAAAATATTCAATTCAGTTCAGTTCAGTTTTATTTGAAATTTCCTGCAGTTTGTTCTTCTTTTTTTCGAGAGAATTTCAGATCTGAAGAAAAGTTTATTACGTAAAATTCGTGTCCAATCGAGAGATGGTAAAGATTATCACCTAACTTGGAATGTGAAAAATGAAAAGAGTGAATTTGCTTTAACTCAGTTCAAAAAACAGTTTAGGTAAATGTATCTATTATGATTATTGTAAAATATACATTTTTTAAAAGATATTTAATAAATTAAAATATTTCCTGGGAAATTATGCTTTATTTCCAGGAAATATTTCTTTTGAATTTATAAAAAAGATATTAATAATAAATTATTTAAAAAATTGACTAATTTTTTTACTTTATTAATTGATAAGTAATTTATTTTATTAATTGATTACTTTTTCAATTATTGACCTAATCAAATATTCTTAGACCTTTGTATTTGCTTCAATGAGAATTTATCATTATCAATTATAGTTAACTACATTCTATCTTTCAATTTTATTTCTCTTACAATTCACTTTCAGAGAGAAAGTGGTAATATGAGACTAACAATCATCTCTTAACCCTAATGAGTTTGATGTGTATTTTCTAGGTACATCCTTTTTAGTTACTTTATATATTTCAGGTCATTCCTTTAAATTTACTAGCGTTTCTTGACTTTGTTCCTACATAAATACCAAATATATTTTTGTATTCAAATGTTTAAATATAATAACGTATCGGTGTAAATCAGCGTATATCACGCAAACTAGGAAATTAATTGTACTGTGGTGACGTGTTGCAACGTAGAAATATAGCTAGCTAATCACCCAACACACTTTCGTCCACGTTTTCATTCAGAACAGACACATGTGCGAGCTGTGATTGGGTCGCACTCCACCCAATCACAGCTCTGCCCTCTCAGTTGCCAATGTCTTATATACCTATGTATTTATTTCTCCTTATATGTTCGATATTTTTAATTGAAATTTGATACACATTAGTTTAGTATATATGCTAACAATTTGTTTGTAAAAATACATAGATAGGTTTATTAATAAGGCATGTGTTTTCTTTTAACACATAGTCTAACTTTCCCGTTCATTCTGATAGTCAAACTCATTAGGGTTAATCTTCTCTGACCCCACCATGTATAACTTTCTCTCTGTGTGCTCATCCATTTCAAATTTTTCTTTTCAGTTAATTCCAAAAGTCTTTGTTTATTCTTCTCTTCTTCAATGAATTTTCTCTTCCTCTTTAGAACGCTTCAAGATTCCTAATCTATTCCAACATTAGCATGGAATCTTTAAGTTTTGGAATGAGAATCCAATGGATTGAAAGTCAAAGATTTCAGGAACAACTTTTCCAAATAGCTCATCGGAGTCAGAATAGCAATTTTGGTAATTCACCAGTGAACTGTTTTACATAATTTGTTTGAGTTTGATGGTTGCTTTACTCTTTATTTTTTCTTAATTTGGCTTTATACATTAATCCTAAATCGTCCAGCGTGACACTGGTAAAACCGAAGAAATTAAAATGTCTTATAATCTGTTCCTTAATGATTCAAATCACTTTAATACACATATTTGCATACGGTAACATACCCAGGACTCAGATTTTTTATAATACATTTGCACATGGTTTACTAAATTATAAATAATTAAGTAAGCCATGATTTGCATTGAGGTTATATGTCACGTGGTTAATGACTTTTGCTATATTTCAACACTTTATAAAATATAAATGAGCAGATTTAAAAAAAAGTGCTATATATTTCCCTTCACTCATTCAATAATGATAATTAGATAAGTTTACCTCATGAGAAAATCATGTCATATTCAAGGTATAAATCTCTGTTTTTTCATTAGAGTTTTTCCATTTATTTTATTATTTTATGAAAATAATTTCAATTTTTCTTTTCTGTCTATAATAATTTGTTCATTTAAGTGTTAAAAGATGAAAAAGTTATAGTTTGTAAGTATACATGTTTAACAGTTTAAGGATGGCTAACTACAATCTATCACAATTTGGATAATCTTTATTGTAACTTAAAGTAAAGAATCGAAGCAAAGTTAGTTTAAAGAAAATCACCTTATCAGGGTTCATAAACATCCAGTAATGCTCATATGTTAGTATCATTAAAATATCAATTTTTTACCAATATTAATTTTCATCAATATTTATTTTAGTAAGTCATCTAAGGGTACGTTACAATGAACCGAAGACACGGTTGAATAAATCATTTGACTTTATGAACTAACTGAAAGTAAGAATAAAAAATAGATAAACTAAAGAAGAGACTCTCCCTGAATTTGTAATTTCGTGATGTTCGTGTCTCTCCAATCTTTCTTTCTGGTGTCACTAATTCCTTTCATTTATTCAGGTGTGAACATAAGAAATGAAAACGGACTAGATTTACATTTAGAAATGGGTTCTATGAATTTTCGCCCTAAGAAAATTCGCCGTCAGAATTTTCACCGTCGGAATTTTCGCCGTTGGAAAATTCGCCGTTAGGAAAATTCGCCGTGCGGAATATTCGCCGTGATGAAGAAATTATAGGGGACATAACTATTCAAATACCTATAAGTATTAATGAAAAATATTGATAATAATAAAGTAAACCAATTTAATAAATAACTATACGACTGAAATTTTAGATTTTTTTATAAAAATTCATAATTGTAAATATGAATTTTAGGTGATTATTTAATATAGTATATCTGATAAAACTAAGATTCCTAAAATTTATGTCAACTGTTCATATATGCAATGCATATTTTAATCATTAATCGTATCATTTTGTGTCACCAGAGGTCGCTGTATAACATTTGGAGTTTTTGATTGGTTGACTAAATAGTCGAAGCTAATTTCTTTGTTAAAAAAATGTTCAGTAAAGATGAATAAGATCACTAGTGATAGTCAGCTGTGTTTTGGCTATTCCTTGTCGGTTTGCGTCACTTCCTCTTAAAAGTGTTGAGTGTTCCTGTGTGTTTAATATTGTGAATTTAAGATAAAGCTTTTCTAATTATTGTACTATTCAGAGTTATTGATGGTTTCATACTTACCTAATTATCGATTTTTTGTTTATTTATTCGGTATTTCATTGTACGGTTTACCTCTTGAAATCTGAATGATTGTGCATGGCACAAATATTTCAATGTAGTACACTGATAAGAATACTACATTTAAATATCTCTCTTGTGAGTGTATGTGATCTCTCTAAACCAAAATTCCATTCATTTATATTTTAGAATCCATACAAATCTTCATTGCTGCGATTCTAATGTAATATGAGGAATAAATAGGAATATAATATGTTTAGTCATGTTTTATTATTAATATTATTTCCATATAGTTATTAACAGACATAGAAATAAATAAATTCAGTTATATTATTATTATTTAAAAATTCCTCACGGCGAATTTTCCTAACGGCGAATTTTCCAACGGCGAAAATTCCGACGGCGAAATTTCCAACGGCGAATTCTCCGGTCACCTTAGAAATGAACATTAAAAGATGATTTTTATGTCGATGTCATTCAGTTTGTTGTTTTTACTGATAATTAAATGAGTTCACTTTACATAGTATTTTTCTGAGTAACAAATGCAATTGATTAGATAGAGCAAAATATTTTGATGAATTTTACATCACTGTATTTTTTTGTGAGAAACAAATAGAGAAAACGTTTAGAAATACTTATACTTCATTTTATTGCACCTGTACGCTATTAAATGCTTCTTTTTAATTAGCATCTGACCTGTTTGATGAAGAAAAATGCACATGAATAAATACAGAATGTGATGTAGTATTTTGATAAATTGAAACTGTAATATTTATATTAAGTGCCAAAGGTTATAAACTAAATAAAACATTTGTTTTGAGTGATATACAAATTCTGATAGAAGAAGATTAATAAAATCTGTCAAGCAGTGTTTGATTTCAATAAGAAAAGATAAATTTTACCCAGGTGCCATAATATAGTGAAATGAAATCTCCTATTATAATAATAATAATAATAATAATAATCTTTATTGAAAAAAAAACACATCAAATTTACATAATCTTCTATGGCCCAACCATAATTCTCTCTTTTAATCTTATATGGCCCAACCATAATTCCCTCTCTTAATCTTCTATTGGTATAGCGCTCTGTTAGTTCAAATAACTCGTTTTCTATGGGTCTAATCGAAAAAATGTCACGAACAAAATCGATAGGGAATTCAATTTTACATATGGTTACGATGTTTCAGAACCGTAGCTTCATTAATAATTTTTTTTTCAAAAACCATGGTCGGTCCCCTAACAATAGCAATAACTTTGAATGACATTTTGAGGCACTTTTTGAGGCACTTCAAAATAGCTACATACAAATTTTGGTATTCAAATATCTAAGGCTTCTTTTTGGTTGAAGCAACGGCATTGTCTTTTTTCTGCATTCGAATCTCAAGGAAATTATCTAAAATCGTAGTTGCATTTTGTTCGAATTTCAGATTATTCTTATTTCTCAATATTTGAAAAATAATCAGAAATTCGAACGAAACGCAACTACGATTCTAGACCATCCCCTGGAGAATTGAATGCAAAAAACCGCAATGCCGTAGCTGCAACCAAAAAAAAAGCCTTAGGCTTTTTGAGAAAGGGTCGAAATCCGTTCGAAATTCGAATAACTCGTTTTCTATGAGTCTAATCGAAAAAATGCTATGAGAAAAAACGATAGAGAATTCAATTTTATACATGAGTACGAAGTTTCAGAATCGTAGCTTCATTAATAAAAAGTTTTCAAACATCACGGTCGGTCCCCTTAATAGTTTTTATAAATCTTCCCGCACTTTCTCACTTCAAAATGCAGTGAATAATTCACACGCTCTGATAGACCCTTATTGTGTCCTAACTGAACAGGCATTTTCACTCATATATTCAATGTTATTGATACTTACACTCTATTCCAGGAACGATTAAATTATCGCAATACCTTGAGTTTTTGTCAGGAATGTCCGCTAGAAGATATTAGACTGTAACTATTGGAAATTTATGATAAATTATTAAAGAATATTTTCGAATCGTCTAATCTTACATTCTTTTTCAAGTAAATGGCCAATTGTTCTGCATTATATAAGTAGCCTAGTATATAAAGAGAATTAAAATTATATACCACTGTCCATCTTCTTATGTTCCTGGTCAATTTTTGGTAATTGATTTATATCTTATGGTTACATTAAATGGATAATTTTACGTTTTATTCATCAGTAATTATACAAATCATACTAGGTAGCAATGTTCATCGATAGGGGCGACATAGTGAAACATTAATATTGCTACAAAATAGGCAACAATGTGACAGTATTGGGGCTATGTTGACATATTAATAATCATATAATATCTATATTTATTTAAAAGCAATTTCAATAACATTCTTGATAGACGTATTTGCAGACAGTTCGATTTATTATTTATTTTGTACATTGTTGTATCAAATATACTTATTCACATTTTATCAAATTAAATCATTTCGAGACATATAAAGATACTATGTTGTTATTCAATCAAACTCGAGTTTATTACTAAATGTGTTCAAGCAAACGCAAACATAATGATACGCTTTGTTTTAATTAGTTTGGAATATGCTATGTACTGGTTAATATATGCATCTTAAATTAAGTTTTCTGTTCGTACTCAACATTTAAATAACAAATTCAATGCTTCATAAAATATAAGGACATATATTATGCTTCTATTTAGAATGATAAGTTGTGAAGCATTTTAAATTTCTGAAATATATTTTAGTATACTTTTTTGAATAAATGTTAGTACATATTTTACAATAGATTAAAAACTAAGTAAGCTAAATAGCTAGGTGAACTAAATAATGAAATATCTTACTATATAATTTTTCACAAACACAATAATTATATTCCCGAATATTACTCATTTGATTAAAATGTTAAAGATACTTTATTTAATTAACATTCATTATCTTGTATTGCGGTAACGAATTCGATTGTTACATATTTAAAAAATGCTACTGAACACATTCAGTTGCTATACTTTGCTAATTAGTATTTTATGAATTTCTCCAATTAAATAATTTTTGAATCAGATTTAATGATGTTTCTTTATCTTTAACAAACAATGTATTTGGTTTTTAATTACAGGATAATTTACATGGAATGATATCCTCTATTTTTTAAGTTTAATGAATAGAGTAATTGAATACAGTGTAAGATTCTAAAGACTTCATTGTCATGCAGCTAGCGGAAGCTGGTTGAAATTAGTTAACTTTCAAATTAGTTCGTATGATATATATATCACTGTGGTTAAAACTTCAGCAATGTTGTACATTAAAAAGTTAAGTTGCTGAAGCGTACCTTGTTAATTACAACCCATTCTTTTTAGAATAAAGAAAATTTGTACACTATAGAGGCTACGTTAGTACCTCAGAATTATTCACTATACAGGATTTTGTCATAGAAGAGCTCTACTTCATTTTAGAAATACGCCAGAGTATTTCAACCATTTTTCCTATCTTCCTTTTCAAATTTTCATCGGAAGCAACTTCACTTCTCGCCAAAATGAGGCCAATGATTGCCACCAATGGAGAATTGGAACCTCCACAATATTCCGACTACGGCAGTGCATTCTGTTTGATGATAAAGTGTTGCAAATGTGGCAGTAGATATTGCTTCTTAGAATTTGTCTGTTTGCGCTTAGGCGGGAATAATCGGTGAAGTGGAAGATATTTTATCTGTACTGTTCGTAGTTCTCATATAGTAGTTATACATTTCAAGATATTATTTAATACGATGTGATAAATTAGAAACTTAACATGATTTGAGACATTTCTTTAAATGACTTTATTTATATTATATAGTTAATTATAAAGTGTTAATCTTCATTAAACAGGGGTTTTATGTTTCATGAATGATAGTTATTGCATATGTAGAATTAAAAATGAGAGACTGGTTCTAATACTTTCACAAGCCCTGTAACTATGTGCTGATGAATAATATAATGATGTTATATTCATCTCATCTCTACTAGTAATTACAAATGGTAATACAATTACCGATTAATTTGCCGCAATTACCTGTCAAAATGCGATGCCAATCACAGTGTACGGCAATGTGAATCCCTCGTGGTGTAGAGTAATCGAATGATGAATAGGGTAAGTTGCGAGTTGTCGGTCGGTTCAACATTTTCGATCAAAAAGAAAAGAGCATAAAATAAAATATTATTTAAATGGGCCTTTTAGATTGGAAGCAATCGTTAAGTATCTTTTTCATTTACGGTCCGATTTATCTACAACTAGACAGTTATATGTAGAAAGTAATTCTAAAACATTTTTTTTAAATTCTAAACTGTTCATCTATTTTTATCTATTACATTTTTTTAGTAAATTTTCAACTTTTTAAAAATAGGAAGTCAGTTTCCGATCAATTACTTTTTTTTGATTAGGGCTCTAAACATTGAAAATTCAATCCAAATTAATCTTCCGACCTGTAATATTTGAATTTCATCATGTTTTTAGAATTTAGAGGGAATGAAAAGTAATGATTTTTTTTCAAAAAACAATATTCACAGTAACTGTGAGATGATAAATAAAACAAAGCAGACCACACTTTCCTTTAATTCTCCTCTTCTATTCGCTGTCGGAATATGTCGGTAATGATTGAAATTGTAAGATACTGCTTATCGAAAAAAAAAGTTAGTCAGAAAACGCCTACAATTTACTGAGAGCGATGCCTCCGGGTGCTTGGTACCACCACTTTTGGTACAATTGTACTAGTTCTAGTACGTTTTTCGACATTCTGAAATATGGAGATTGGTATAAGACGTTTATTTCAATTGTCATTAATGGTGCCTGAATATCAATTTGGGATATCAATATTAATCATCTTTTTTATCGTAAACTATATCTGAATCTATTTAACCGATGCAACGCTTTTGTGTCCTCAACTAACTGACTATATTCTCATTTTATCCTAATACAGAGTCCAAAAATGAATTTGAATAATATGAAATGACATTAGATCAGTTTACATATAATAATAATTGCAACGTATTACAATCTGTACAGTTCAATCAATTAAAAGGACTACCACAAGTTTTCATATCGTATTGTTATTCACAAAATTAAATTGGGTATCTTGAATACAAGTGCTATATGAAACTGCATTAATTAATTTAGCTGAAATGTAGTTTTCATTTAGAGTTTTAAATTGAAAGATTTTAATGACTGAGGTTTCAAAATTGTGTGAATGTTGTCGAATAAAATTCAAACATTTCCACCAAATGATTATTTGAAAGAGGAAAATTTTATGAAAATAAAAATAGGGGGAAAAAAAGGTAAACCTTGAAACCAAAAATTTTACTAAATATATTATATGTTAGCAAGTCAAATTTAATTTTGCTTGATTTAACTTTTACTTGTAACTCACTTTGGTTTTAATGTAACAGCATTTACTGCTTATTTAGGGAATTCAACTTTAAGATAATCAAATATGCAACAGAATCTGAACTCTGGGGAAATTAGAGCTGTTAGTCCAGAATATATGCATATGCATATATAAATAAAGATAAAGAGAACATGCAGCGTACATTGAATAATGGAAAAGAGAGACAAATTAAATTGAGTTTAGGAACGTGGTGGAAGAAATAAAGTTTGATAGAGTAAAATAAGAGGAAAAATATTGAAGATATTTATAATTAGGATGAGAAACTGGTACCATGTAACAATTTTATTGAGGCTAATCTATAACAACAACTGGTTACACTATTTCAAAAATTGCTCTAATGTTACCCTAGAAAATATTATTGCCTCAGTTAATAAATGTTCAAAATAGTTGGCACGTATGTAAATTGATGAGATTATATTATTTTATTTCATATTGTTTAACAAAAGTCCAATGAAGATGATTAAACCATGCAGTATGCATAGATAGAAGGTAATAATATGTACATATATCCCATCTTATTATCTAATATTGCTTTATTTATCACACATATGGTAAGTTCTTAATTATCGGTCAGTACTACATCTTCGGTCATATAAGAAAAAAACAATATAAAATTATCATTATTACACAGTGCTATCTAATACTTCTGCAAACCCGGGTTTGCAGAAGTATTAGATAGCACTGTGTAATAATAACAATTTTTATATTGTTTTTTCTTATATGACCGAAGATGTAGTACTGACCGATGATTAAGAACTTACCATAGTGGACCCATTGCCCTTTAATACAGAGTATAAATGCTGAGTATAATAAAGGTTTATCTTTCAATGTACTTTTTATGTGACATTATAACTTTCTCAGTCTCATCTGTCAGTCTCTTGAATGGTGAATGTTTTTAAATACCACAGAGTGGATAACTTCTTGAATTACGAATGATTTGCAATTTCACGACACGGATTATTATGATTGTAAAAGAATCTTAGGAATTAACATTAATGAACTATCATGGATTGTAAATGTTAAGAATGAGTTTGTAATAGTGTGAATTTAATATAGTGATTATCGTTTAATTAAATGTTTAATAAATGATTGTGCAATTCCTACAGCTATATTTCAAATTACTTCGGTAAATTTCAAAAAAAATTATTAGTAATTTAAATCAATTCACCAATTCATTTAAATCAATTAAATATTTCAAATTTTTCAAATAATATTTCAGATTTGTTTAATATAATTTCAAGTTATTCCAGTAATATTCCAAATAAAATCAGTAAAATTTTAAGTTATATCAATAATGTTCCAAATGTAGTCAGTAATGTTTCATGTATAATATGAAATTTCTTTTTGATTGAGTAATATTTTTAATACATATACAGAGATAAAATCAATTAATTTTACATGCATATCAATGTAGTAAATTTAAATAATTAATTACAAATGCTACTTTGATTTACTTTTTTCTAGAAATACCAATTGATAATTATATAATATTCAAAGTCATGTTCACTAAAATCAATGCCTTTTACTAGCTATTTTTAATATCGAAGTATCGAGTCTCTTCAATTTCCAGTCGGTGTTCCATTTTCTTTCATTGCAGACGAAATTTAATTAAAGGTTTGTAATGAAGTGCTACATTTATGAATAGAATCTTTCTGTAGATTTATTTATATATATTTCACGTGTTTGCGTTTGAATTAATATAGCAAGGATACAATTTCTGTATCCTAGATGTAAGAATTGTTAATAAACATGAAATTTAAGGGGATACATGAAGGTTGTGGGATACATGAAGTCAAATTATATAAATTTAAAAAAATATCTGGTAGTACATCATCACAGTGACTCTTTTCTCTGATAGTACATCATCACAGTGACTCTTTCCTCAGATAGTACATCATCACAGTGACTCTTTTCTCTGATAGTACATCATCACAGTGACTCTTTTCTCTGATAGTACATCATCACATTGACTCTTTTCTCTGATAGTACATCATCACAGTGACTCTTTTCTCTGATAGTACATCATCACAGTGACTCTTTCCT